>CM072907.1:14014462-14302705 GCA_037013685.1 Acridotheres tristis
CCAGATTTTACTCCTCAGATGAGTGATGAGGGATTTGATCTGAAAAAGAAAAGAGGATACTGTACTCATACCCTCCTGCAAAGGCAAGCTACCTAAGTGTGAGCCCCAGTAAGCTGGAGGGCAAAAGGCACTCCAAAGCACCACAGCTCCTCACAACAGAGTCCCTTCACCAGGGGGCAAGGAAGCCATCCCTCACCTTGGGCGTGCCCAGGACAGGAGGACGGCTGCGCCTTTAGCACAGACTTGGCCACATGAGTGGGACATGATGGAGAGTGGCAGGAGCTCTGCACTGGCACAGGGCTCTCTCTGCACCTACCCTGAGAGCCCAGCTGGCAGGACAGCAAGACAATTTGGACAGACAGCCACAGCAAGGCAATGAAAAAGTGGTTCTGCCACAAGCAGCAGGATCTCAGCACTTGTATGTGGCCCAACATGTTCTCTCCTTCAGGCCTAGGTCAAAGCACACATTGGGACCCAGCCTGCTCTGGAGCACTCTAAACCCCTGGAGCTGGCAGAGCCCACTCCAAGGGCACCCCCTGACACTGCTTCTTTTTGAGGAAAAGCACGAACACAAACATGGGATTGCCACAGCTAGGCTGCCATGGACACTGGTAAGAGGCAAAGCACCTACATGCCCTGCAAACCAGGAAGCTGTGCTACTCCCATGGAACTGAGGGCCACCATGCCCCCTCACCCAGGAATGTGGTGAAGGGAAACTTCTAAATGTGTGCTGTACCCCACCTTGCCCATCAGTCTCATCATGGATACATCATGCCATTTCCAGCCTCCCTGGCTGCCAGAGATGAGAGGAAAGAAACACCATCACAGAAAAGACAAGGCTCTCTTGAAAAGGCCACTTCCACAGCCATGAATGACCTCTTGGGGCCATGTCTGGATACAGCTTCCTTCAACTCCATCCCCAGGCTGCTGGAAAGACCAAGCAGAGCAGAACAGGGACTTCCTAGCATGAAGATTCAATCTTGTCCTTCTGAATGGTGAAATCCATGACAAAAAGCAAAGCGAGTGGTGGAGAAGTGTCCCAATGCAGCCCCTCAGCCGAGCTCTTCAGCCACCAGCAGCAGAGACCCTGACGAATCCCCTAGGACTGTTCCTGTGAGGAATGCTTTCAAGTAGCTCCAATATAAAGGCCTCAGCTTGGCACTTGATTTTCCCAGCCTGCACCCAGCTCCAGCAGGCCCAGAGTATCTAGCAGCTCTTCTCAGGCTCCAGATCTTCATTGTTTGTTTTTCTCCCTCCCAGAAGCCTGGAGAAAAGGCCCTGCACCTTAGCTCTGCCCTTTCTAGTAGTTGTTTTCCTGGCGCTGTGATACAGGTGAATGAACAGGGATGTTTGTAATCCAGCAGCACTACTGCTCTGCTCCCAGTTCCCACACTGGAGGCAGGGATACAACCTGCCCAAACTAAAATCTCTGCAGACTAGTGCAAAGAACATTGTGTTTGCATATCCGACCCCAAGGGCAATCGCACAAGAAGGAAACAAACCTGTATTAGGGATTCTGATGGTCTTTCTTGCTCGATTATGAAAACTTAACAGTGGCATTACTTATGCTGTGCCTTGAGAGACAAGAGCACATGACAAGACAAACCAGACTTGGAAGAGGCAGAAGTATTCTTACAGCCACCTTCTCATCACACATTCCCACTCATTCCTCTTCCAGCACATATTCCTGGCACTGTAAGACCAAGTCCCTGCTCCTTCCCAGTTGAGGATGCTGAACCATGGGAAAGGTGGGTGAGGAGGGGACAGGCAGCACAACCTGCTGCCCATGCAGAAAGGACCCTCACCTTCCATTTCTGGGGAACAGAATGTTCCTAGGGAAGGTGGTTTTCTTGTGGAGGACTTTAAGATATCCTGCTAGTGCAAAGAGAGCCTCGAAAACAGCACTCTGAAACTCCCAGTGCTGACCCTAGGAGAAATAGGGGAAGAGGACTAAAGGGGCTGGTCTTCATAGACAGCAGGGCTGGGGACAGCAGAGCCTGCTCACAGTCTTGACCTCCAGCACGCTGAAATGCTGCAGACCAGCACACAAGCTCCCAGAAAGACTGCCTTCTTCAGGTCTTGGCCCTCCACCAAGCCCTTTCTCACCCATTACCTTGGAGTTCCAGAAAACCTTAGCACGGCTGCAGTGGATCAGAGTACACTTCCAAAATGCTGCATTCAGCCCCAGGCTGGTCTCATAGTCCCCAAAGGAACATGTCCATCCTTTGCAGAGCTTTCCAGTATGTGAAAGGATAATTTGGCCATTATTTCCCCTGAAGAGTCCATCTTGCTTCCTAATAGGATTGCAAGAGCTCAGGAAGAGTCTGGAGCTGTGAGGCAAGTGCTGTTTGCTGTCCTTGTCCAGCAAGTGAGAAGCAGAGTCAGCACTGGGCTGGGCAGCCCCAGGAAGCACAGCTGAAAAACAACATGGGAGCAAGAGCATGGGCAGAGTAGCTTCCCCAGGAGGCTGCAGAGATGGTCAATGCCAGCAGTGTCTTACCTCACTGCAAGAGGCTGCTATTTCCCTAGAGGGCTGACCCTCCTGTGCTGCCTGGGGAGGAGAAAGGCCAATGTCTAGAGAAGGCTGCTCCAAGTCACTGCGAGAGTGAGTGGTCGAACAACAGCGAGCTGTGGGGCAGTGAGGTAGGGGTGGCATGGGTATGGAGACAGAGGGAACAGGCAGCAAGGTTTGGGGAGCTTCTCTGTTCTTCTCAAGGCTGCTGAGGGTTTGGCAGCACTGAACGTGGCAGGGGGCACAACAAATTCAGCAGTGCTGAAGGCACAAGAGAAGAAAGATGCTAAAAACCAGTTTACTAAAAGAAAAAAACCTAGACCACAAAGTATAACTAAAAAAAGAAGGAAATCTCTTCCCCCAGATCTTTGTGGCATGGGCTTGCAGGAGGCCCCTCTTGGGGACTACACTAGTCTCTGCTGGCCTCTCCATCCATCACAGGATGACAAACATGAAGGAAAGAAAAACCACTATTTTTTGCGCTGGCATTAAGAGACAAAAGCGAAACTGTCTTGGGCACAGGTAGCTATAAAGATGTCAAATGCTGCCAAGAGCATTCAATGTGTTCACTCTCTGCTTATGCAGCTGCATCTCTCCTGAGCAGAGGACATGCTTGAGATTGTCTTTGGAGAACAACACAAACAACACAGCTGAAAAGTTCAGTGTGCTCATGCTGTTAGTATACCTGACATCGCAGCAATAGCATTAGATTCCACCTGAGAGCATTTGCTTTTGGCTCAGCTCTTTGCTCCCCATTCTACAAGCCAGAAAAAGGCAAGAAATCTCTCCTTGGGTGTCAGGCTCAACTAGGGAAATCAAACTCTGCATTATAACCAGTTACAAAGCCCTCACTCACACAGCAGAGAGGACACATGATAGATGTGCAAGGAAACAGTGCCTAGTCTCCTGCTTCCAAGAAAGCATATTTCACAGACAAATACAGTCAGCTTACTGGTATGAGCCTTGATCTGAAAGAGCCTTGCATACCCAAGCAGCCTGTTAGCTCCCAAGTAAGCTGCCACTCATGTCTTTCTCAGCACTTGCCCTTCAATTCATTGCAGGCTCAAGGTGCCCCAAGATTGCTGCAGAAATCTGAGCTAGGCATGGAACAAAGGAGTACTCTGTCCCACTTCCCCTCCTTGCAGGAAACTCAGCAGTGATGGTAATGCTGCCCTGACAGGCAAAGTAATATAGCAAACCCCTACCTATATTGCATCACCTCCATAGGAGGGGATCTGCGTGGGATCTTCCCTACTTACTGAGAGGGCTGAAAAACTGAGGAATGGGTTAAAACTGGCATTGCTTTTCCCTCGAGGCACAGCAATTCCTGGTACAAAGGCAGAGGAGGCCATGTCTCCTCCTGAGAGACTGAGTCAGTGTCCTGGTTGCAGACAGGGCCAGGGCTTAGTGCTGCTGTTATTCTATACCACACCCACCATGGCTGGAGCCATGGTTTCAGGAGGGAAAGCCAGGCACCCCACCTGAAGCCATTTTGCCTCTCTCTCCAGTGGAGGGACTGTTGGCATCAAGGCCTGCGGGACTCGGTCCCTTTGCTCCCCTGCCAGCTCCCCTCCTGTTTTCTCAGTACACAGCTACAGAACGAGGTGTTGAAAGGGACAGCGGTGAGAAGGCAAATTGATGGCAGTGCTGAACCAACAGCACTGGCCAGGAGGCTGCTGGCAGGGAACAGTCCAGCACTGGGAGTGACCCCAACCCCATCAAGCTGAGCAGAAAGGAGCCCTGCCAAACCAGCTGAACTGAGCCGAAAGGAGCACATTTGAGCAGAAGGGCAAAAAAGCAGCAGTGACCCGCAGGGTTAACCTCTAGTGCAGTGGAGCAGTAGAAATGGTGGCACAGGCACCTGTGCACAACTGAGCCCAGCATGATCCTACTCGGATGATCCAGCTCTCAGGGGGTTTGTCACTGGTTTTTGTGGTTTCTGGCTGGGAGTAGCAAACACTACTCATAGAAGTTCTCCCACCATCATGCCTTTGTTTCCAGTGGCCACATGGGCAGCACACGAGCAGCCGTCCAGTTGCCTTTGTTCGGGAAAACCATGCAGATGTGGCTTACAAGGAGCATCTGCCATCTTGGTTTTGTTCCCAATAGTGAACAACTTTTTGTGGGCAAAACACCTCCTCTTTTTGTATACTGTTGCCACTAACATTGCTGTTGTTATTGTGCATGCCTTATTCCACTGCTTTGTGTTTTCAGTAGATTGTTAATTCAACCCATAATCTCTGCTTTTGTCTCTCCCTTATGGGAAATGGAGAGGGGAAAGGGAGTGGCTTATTTGGAGTTTAATTCCAGCGGGTGTTAAAACCAGCACAATCAGGAATACTTTGGACTCTGTGAAGCTCAGGATATCTTACACCCTATCAAAGCTCTTACACTCTTTTCTCTGGAATCATGTAATGTAGTTTTGCTGGTGCCCATCCTGGCTGCCCTGGAGTGCCAGGCTGTAGATGGATAAGGAAGGAAAGTCACCTGTCTCATATCAAATCCCATGTGCCTGTGGCTCAACTGTGGTCAATGCTGGGTGTGACCTGGGGGAACTGGAAACTACTCAGGTACAGCTTAAAACGTTTCCTAGATTTCTCTTGGCAGAGGAGGGATCATTCTCTAGATGGATTTGAAGCTCAGAGGAGTTGCTTCTGGGGCAGGAGGCACACGTAGCATCACGAGCACCAGTAAAGTGTTGGGCTCCTTCTGGTGCACTTTATGTACATCACCAATGTCTTGCAGCCATTAAGATCTGCACTGAATATAGGAGCATCTTGCAGGGAGCAGCAGACACGTGATAAGCCTCATTTCAGGGTGCATATACTTTCCAGAACTGGCATCCTATGTGGTTTTCATGAATTTGCCTTTTTTTTTTTCTATCCTTGCCTGCACCAGGCACACAGAGAGACAGCCTTGATCTAAAAATCAAGGTGCCAGCACTTGCTGCACAGCTCAGAACCAGGACACAGCATCCCAGCATAGATGGCAGGAGACTCAGGCTCACCCAAGCACTGCTCTAGCCCTCGCGTCAGTTCTCAGTATGACCAACTTCGCTTGCTGCACAGCCTCCCAGCTGCCAGTACCACATCCTCCAGGGCAGGATGATGCCCAGAGAGAGTAGGAGAGGGGCAGAGCAGCCCCAGACAGTATCCCAGGCAGAGGGGCCAACCTGACAGAGACTGGGAAAGGGATACTTTTGTGCAACTGAAGCTGAAATCATGGTTTCAATACAATAAAAGATCTCTGATTACTGTCAGAATAGTTCGAGTGCAAAAAAAAAAAAAAAAATCTCTTAGTCAAACAAAATAGCATCTTGTTATTAGTCTTTTATTTCAGGCTTGATGTGACCAAATAAATGCGCCCAGGAGCTCTGTCCCTGCAGCCCCACCTCCTGCCCTGGCTGAAGTTGCAAGACATCAGCAGCTGAGCAAGTGGGAAAGGAAGGAGCCAGACCAGATGGGCTCACCCATACCCCACAACAGCCTGACACCTTACACAGGAGCTATGCCATCCCAATAAACCCTGTTTCAAGTTTTCGAGAGAGTTCTCATCACTGCATGACACTCCTGCCTGTCCCCTCTACTTCTGTTTTAGCACTCAGAGCAAAGATTATCTTTTGATGCGTATTTTTATGGTGTCTCACACAAAGGTGGCCAGGCCCAAGCTGGGGACATCCAGGCAGTGGTGAAAGCAGACAGCTGTACCCCAAGAAGAGGAGGGTACATGGCAGTGACTGGGGACTCGGCAGTATTGTGCCCCAGTGCTGCACCTTCCCAGGGCAGCACGGCACCCTGCTGGGGAAGCATGGTTCCCAACCTGCCTGGCAGCTAAATTCATCCATTATATATAAACAGAGAAGGCTGAAACTCTCCCCCTACCTGGCAGGATCTTTCCTCTTCTCCACTGCACTGTCCCACTTGCCCTTCTCAATGTCCTGCAGGACGGCCATTTGGATGGGGGTGCTTCTGCCACTGCTGCCAGTGCTGCCTCGGTGCTCCCGGCCACAGCAGTCAGGATGGGAGCTGCCCTTCATGGCCTGGAGCTGTGCCAAGGGCACAATGTCACAGCCCTGGGGCCGGTGCCACACCGTCTGCCGCGTGATGGCATTGTAGTAGTAGAAGCGGTTGTTGTTCTGGTCAAAGAGTTCCCACCACTGCTTCTGGTCTGACTGGCGCACCTTCAGGTTGGGAGGGGGCTCCCAGCTGCACTCCCCAGTGCTCAGGTTCACATACATCCGCTCCTGGGAGCGGGGCTCGATGATCTCCACCCAGTCCGAGCTGCAGGGACACAAGAGACACATTAGTCTGGGCCAGAGGCCCAAAGCAAACAGGCTGTCTGAAGAGTCCTACAGAGCTGCTGCCACTGGGCCAGGCAGCCTGCTTAGAGACCAAAGCATTGCTCGGGGCTATTCAGCAATCTTATGATCTTAGGAGAAGCTAGGGCAAGGGTTTGAGATGAGGCTGACACAAAAGACCAGTTCTTTGGCATAGGGAATGGGAGGTCATCCCCATAAGCCTGGCCCCCTCACCCCCCACTCACCAGCCCAGGACTAACCCACAGGGCTGGTGTGCACTGTCTGCTTACGCTGGGATGTCTCACGCCAAGGGCTGGCCCAGTTGCAGGAGTGCCAGTGTCTGGGACTTGATTTTCAGGAGCAGGGAGTATCTGCAGAGCAGGATCTGCTCCTCTTGAGAACTGCACATTCCACCTGGGGAGACCAAAGCCCTGGCTCCCAACAGTGTGGGCAGACTGCTCCATGTGAGTGCCTGCCTGCAGGCCTCACATGCTGTGGGGCTGGAAGAGACCTCTGGGTCCCACGGACCCTCTTGGAACCCACACTTATCTGTCCAAAAGATTTATGTGCGGAATGACTGGTGGATGAGACCATCTCCATTACAGGCTCTTCCCCCGCCCCCTTGGCTGACGGGACAGAGCCTTCAGCAGGGTGTAAGGCGACCCAATTGACAGGCCTTGCTGCTGATTCACAACCCTTCTGCAGCCCTAAAGAACCCCTTGAGCGCCAGGGTCCCTTACCAGCACCCATGCTGACCCACTCAGTGAGAGCAAGGCAGGCAGTGCTGTAGGACAGGTTTTCAGGCAGATCAGCACAGCAGTTTTGATGCAAAGGTGTTGGGCTGCACAGCCTTCATGCATGGCACATCAGCCTTATCAGTGACACAACAACCCTAAAGAGCTGGCCTGAGGAGCCCAGCAAAGCCAATGTCTCCCCAATGCAGTAGCCCAAATCATTTTTGATTGCCCAAGTAAATGGAGGAAGGCAGTGCAAACCCAGCAAGGTTTCCCTCCACAAAAGAGATGCTGCCTAAAGCGATCCTGAAACCAGTTGTATGCTCAGCATGCTGAAAAACACGTGCCCCTCAGCTCCTGCTCCCACCCCCAAAGCCTGGCCTCCATCCTAATGTTGGTGGAGGCTGCAGGAGGGAGGCCCTAGTTAACTGAAGCCACTTTTGTTATTAATAAAAGCCATATGAAGAGGACAGGTCAAACCTGTTCCCACTCAGGGACTCACTCTCACAACCTCCAGCTGCTCTCCAGTGAGGGTATGACAGCAGAAGCCATTCCCAAGCAGAAGCAAGAGAAGGGAGATCCCACTGCATCCCTCTCATACCCTCAGCTGCCAGCCTGCAGGTCCTCAGAAGGGTCAGGAATGATGGCGGCAGCACTGCAGTGCCTGAAATGGCAGCCCAGGCTCCTGGGCCCAGCCCTGCTGGTATGGTCATGGGAGAGAAGGCAGTTACTGGCAGGGCAGTCCAGCCTTTGTCTTTGCCCTGGCTTTCTGAGGAAGGTCAGCATGTCTCCCATCACCAGACAACTCTAGGTGAGGGTTTAGTCACCCATTGCACCTCCCTGCTAGGAAAACCACAGGTTTGATTGACAATCAATGCTGAGCAGTCTGGCATGCACACATAAAAACCAGGCCATTCCTCAACTCTCTGAGGATCCAAAATTGATAGGTACAATGTCAATTCAACACAAAATAAACGTGAACTGTCTCTGAAAAGGTGCAATTCCCATGCCACAATATCAGGCACAGACACTATGCAATGCTGACCTCCATGCATTCTCATGGAGGGCTGATGGTCAGGCTACCACAGACAGGCTGGTTGGGAAAGCTAATCTAGGTGAAGGCCATTTCTTTTGTGCCATTGGTCAGTTTTCAGGCAGATGTGCTCACCCACTCCAGACTACCACCATCACAGCTGTTCACACAGACCAACAAGGAGAACAGAGCACACCACCTCTGTCCATGGCACCAGTTCCTGCCGGTCTCCCACCATCACCAGACAAGGTGTGCTGGCAAACAGATCCCACTTAGCAAACCCTGTGTTCGGAAAACATCTGGTTTGTGGTTTGCTGGTTTTGGGTCAAAATAACATCAGTGCCTCTATTTGATTTAAGGTGCAACACAACAGCCATACCAGCACCCCATGACATGCTCAGGTTGGGAACTGCAGAACCAGCCCTGTTCTTCCCTTGCAGTTGCAATGGCAAACTGCAAGCAAGCACAAAACAGGAAATCACCGAGATCATCAAGGGCATCAGCAACTGCAGAGGAACCATCTATAAACAAGGTATGAAAGGGAAAACCAAGAGCAGCAGCAGAGCCCAGCAGTACTGGGAGCAGAGCACAATAGGCATGTCTACGGAAAGAGCAAGTACAAAGTGCAGGAGGACAAGAAACTGGCATGCAGGATCCAAGAGACAGCTCAGCGGGGGTGCAAGGTGAACAGTGTCCAAGAGCGCACCAACTCCTCACAAGGACAGGCAGGCCTGTCCAAGTAAAAGGGTTAGAGAGAACTGAGAAGGACACTCAGACCCAGGTGGCTCACTGGCAGCTTCGTGGCATGGGGAGAGACTGCCATCGGTGCAGGAATGTGGGGGAGCTTCACCCAAAGGTGGGGGGCACAGCCTGCCACTCTTGGGAGGGGACAAGAGGAGGAGAGAATGTGCTGGAAGAGGAAAGCAGCACAAAAACACACATAGAGATGAGCCCAGGAGAAAGACCAGAGACAGTTCTGGAGGATTTGCCTGGCAAGGAAGAAAAAATACAAAACGCCTTGCAAGACCCTGAATGATCAAGAGTCACTTGAGCCATCAGCCCTAATGTTTAAGAGCACACTGTGTTTGATCTGTTTAGGTAGCAAATGGATTAGCAAAGCTTTGGAATACCAATGGCAGTACCCACCTGCTGCTCCTCAGCAGAGAGGAGAGGTCAGCTATTTTCTGTTAAGTGCAAGCTATTGAAAATAAATTCTTCTCATAGCACTTGGCCATAATCCAGTGTATGCTGCTAACTATAGTTTTCCATTTTAAGAAGCTTAAATTTATCTTTGTGTGCAAAGACAGTTAAATGGATGACTTGGGTGGGTGACCTCTTTGCTCCCCTTAAAATTAAGGGGCCGAGGATGACTGAGGTGGAGTTTAACCAGGCAAAAAAATCTGCAAGAAACACATTGAGATACTTAAGAGTTTGGTACAATCACACTCACATAAAGAAAGGAGAGGAAAAGCAAGGAGCACATTCCTGGATCAGGCCCAGCCCCAGGCTGCCACACAAACCTCAAACATAACATCAGGAACTCTGGAAAGATGTGATAAACCCAGAATTGCAGAGATAAGACCGTAACTTGGACACACACAAAAAAAATTAATTAATATTTCACTTCACAAGGTTAAAGAAGTTTCCTGGGGACGGTTTAAATAATGCTTTTCCCTGTCCTTTCGGCTCCAAGTGCTGAGGGATGCAGCAGCCACACAGCGTCTGCCCACTCCCACCAGCACGTCAGCACTGCTCCCACCAGCAAGACCATGGCAATGGGTTCGGTTTATCTCAGTTCCTGGGACTCAGTGTCTCCAAAACAGGGCTCGTGTGCAGGCCCTATCTGCAGTCCCAGCCCAAACCCCTGTGCTGCCTGAGCACAGGATAGGCAGCTAGGCACTGCAATGGCTCCAGAGAACTAACGCACTCACCCGAGCCTGTAAGGCAGAGGGATTTCAACAAAATCCCTACTCGCTTCCAAAAGCAACCCACATTCCCAATGTGCATCTTCCTGTATTGTCAGAAATTCCAGGAGCCTCCTGTGTGTCCTGAGTAATACTTTCCAGAACTCACAGCTGGGAAACAGGACACTGCTCTAACTGCTCACCCCAGCAAGCAAAGCCCCCCGACTGTGAAGGCTTGTGCTTCGCAAATGTTGATGTTTTGGAGGAGTGGCAAGGCCTTGGCAGGGGTCAGCCCCCCCAGCAGCAGGGTGCTATAAACAGGATGGTGCACCAGGCATGCAAAAAGCAGGAGGAAGCATAGGGCTTTTTGTGCATAATCACATCTCATTTAGACAGACAGGTTTGGTCCCATCCGAAGGTTTTGCCTCACAGATGGGCAGCTTGTTTTTTATGAAGCATTGTAATAGTGCAGATAAGAGCCAAACTGCTCTGTCCTGCAGCCTCAAGGAGACGGGGGATGGACATGTACAAACTTTGCTCCTTTAAAACCGCTTGAGTTCCTCGTGGCTGCCATTCCTGCTTGGCAAAACCTTGGAATAAAAAATAATAGCAGTAATGTTTAAGAAGCAGTGTTTCATCCTGAAAGGGCATCTACAAGCATCTCCTGACTAGTTTTTTTTCACAAAGACAGTAAATACTCAGTAGGAGGGCTAGGGAGAAATAAAATTTTCTTTAACTAAGAGAATTGAGCAGGATCAGAAATTGAAAAGACCAGGTACAGGAGAAGAGTCACTTGCAGGAGGAGCTGAGGAACCCCAAGAACTCAAATAGCCACTCCCTCACAGGAGAGCAGGTTTTCCTGCCACCATCACCCAAGTGACAACACAGCCTAGGCAGCCAAGCACAGTCCTGGGACACCACAAGTTCTTTTCAAGGTTGTAAAAAGGTAAGAATAGTAGAGATGTTTTCTCAGCCGGAGCTGTCAGCCATCAAGATCAGCTTGACGTGATCTCCAGCCCCACCTGTGGAAGCTGCTCAGCACCAGTTTGAGGAGGCAAACATCTACCAAGGGGAAGAGAGCACCAAGGATAGCCATGGGAATCAACTGCCTCAGGGAGCTTCACACCAGGCTGTCAACAAACTCTCTGCATGGCTACAAGGAGACCTCTTATGATTTGGTCTCCCATTTCACTTCCATGCTCTGTAATTTTTGGATTTCTGTTTTTCAAGCCAAGATCCCACCTCCTTCCCTCACTTCCCTTCTTTGGGATGAGCCCTGCAGAGAGTTGAGGCAGTACTAAGTCCTTCTTGGCCAAACATGGCTCCATACCAAGTGGGATTTTCCAAGACTGATGCCCTCAATGGAGGCCTCCAGCATTCTCAAAGCCAGCCCAAGACAAAGCTGTCAGTTGTCGCCATCATCAGAGATCATTTAGCTGAGGATGCGCCAATGCCAAAACTAAGTGCCTTGTTAACAGGTCGTCCTTGAGGAGGAGGAATTCAGTTTGGCCATGACACACAGAGCGAAGTACAATTCCCAGAGACCGGCCACGGAGTGACACCAGCCGAAGGCAGGGAATTGTGTGCAGGGCTGCTTGCTGTAGGAAACAACTGGGGTAATGGGGATGGGCATCTGAAATTACCTGCCTCACAGAGATGAGTTCAAATCCTCTTTCACTTGCTGTTAACAGAGCACAGGACAAAGGATCCATGAAAAGGAGCAGAAGCAGCTGTAAACAGAATGATGCCATATTCACCATCCTGAGTCCTCTAAAAGGAGGCCCCCAAAGCAGACCATGGCACACCTCAGGAATGGGGAGTGGGTACCATCCCAGAGGCTCTACTGCTGCTGACATTGCTGCTCCTCTGTGGGTCAAGGCTCCTGGCTGACTGAAGAACAGCCCAGGCTGTGTTCAAGAAATCAAACATCACCACCAATTTTATTTTTAACACAATCACGCTTGCCCCTTCAGCTTCTGTTCAACAGGCAAAGCCATCTCAGAAAAATTCACTTAGTACAGAGGCTGAGAAACCAAGTGCAACCTCCAGGTGGCTCCGATTCACCCAGATTTGCATACCAAAGCCAGGATAAGGCTGTAAAACTCATCTCTATCCTGGAGCTGCAGGGGGACTCCAGGTCTCTAGCATCGGCTCCTTATGGTAATCCTCCTTCAGCTAAGTTTGACAATTCAGGCTTTATTCACTGCCTTCTCTCAGCTGAGTCCAGAAAAACTGTAATTTACATCTCAGGACAAAAAAGGACCCAAAACAAACATCTCTCTCCTACACACACACACACATATATAATCAACATCTTTTGAATACACATGCCTCCTTCTAACAAAAATTAGAGAGGAACTAAAATAAAGATGTCAGCCTGTTCATAAAACTTTCCTGCTCCTGAAAATAAGTACTATGCAAACAAACCACCTCTGCTTTGCCAGAGACAGACCACACTGTGAAAATACAGAACAAATGCTGATTGCTCAAAGCTTGAGCACATACACTTAGCTCCAGCAAGAGCAGAACAGGGGCAGAGCCCAGCCTGACAACACATTGCATAGAGAAGAGAGAATAACACCATAGTTTGGGTGGGTTAGGGATACAAGAGAGGGTGGAAAAGGTCTTATCACAAAAAGCATCTCATTACTTTGGTGTTTTTAATTAAAAACAAAACAAAAAGAGCAACTAAACAAACACAACCAAAGCCCCAAGCCTTCTGCTAGGTAGTCTTTTCAAAGACAAAGAGGTCAGATGGGAAACTTGGTGATTTTCTGGTTGCTTGGACTCTGTCGGCTCTTGCCTCTCTTCTGGCTTTCCCAAACTTTCCCCCAGCCCAGGTACCAGAATTGCTGGCTCCGTCTTGCTGCTGTTAGCCTCTCAATTCACCCCAAATCCAGAGCAGAACAGACAGCAAAGGGGCAGCTCATTCCACGGGAGCAGCAGGTAGGGCAAAATTACCAGCAAATTCCCTCAAGATCCCTTCTCAGAGAGAAAAAAAGAAACAAGGACTTTTAGGACACAGGTGAGATGTCCTGGGATCTCTATAAAAGGAGAGAGGAGGGACATAAGGAAGGACAGACACCATGACAAGGCATGCCACAATGATAATCAGCTTAAAATAAAGTCCAGAACAGTCTCAAAGGCATAAGACTCGACAGCCCAAGACCAGTACCTGAGCCTTGGGTGAGATGGATGCACAGGCATCTTAGAGCCCTCTATGTCAGCAGGGAAAAGGGAGGGCAGCACAGACATTCCCACACCAACCTTCACGTTTCTCCATCATCCACTCTGCGCTCTGCCAAACCTGAGACCAGGTTTGGACTGATTTAGGTCCTGAAATCACTCCCTGGAGCCACACAGAGAGCACCCCAAGGGGAGGGGAAGGCAGAAGGGCTTGAACTGCTTCTCATCCCCACCCTATCTTTCACTGCCCCTTCACAGGATAGGGAATTCTGCAACAGAGGGAAGACCAAGTGACAGAAAACATCCCTGTTTTCATGCCTTTGAGACAAACCACAAAGCACTTGCTGAATGGGCATTCTGAGCAGGAGGAGGTTATGTACTGGAGACATAGGCACCAGGGGACTGCTCAAACTGACACTAAAAGAAACTGCACCAGAGGGCAGGAGGAGCAGAAAAATCCACTCCCTTCAAAAAAATCTTGGCGATGTAGACCAAGCACAGCTCTTCACTAGAGAGCTACGATAAACACAGGCTCCTGCTGCGACTCCTCTGTCAAAGACACAGAGGGCTACCTGCCACTTCCTTGGAGACCAAGGGCCTCTCACTTCTCTCTATCCCCAAACTGTCATTGAGGGTGAGCACCTTGGCCTGTGTTACGGCTAGAGACCAGTTGTGGCCACTGCAGCCTCAGTAGAAGGCAAAAGACATGTCAAAAAGCATTCAGCATCAAGAAGTTTACAGGTGCTTCCCTCTTCTCTTTGCAATGATCCACAGGCTGGCTAGGGACACACATCTGGTGGGCAGCCTCTCCTGCCTATCTGTCTCAGCCAGCTCACAGGTTTTACATGCTGAGGAGCAAAATCATTTGTGGAGCTTGAGCCCCAGGCCACAGCTGAGAAGTAAGCCAGCTTCCTGGGGCTACAGGACCTGCCTTGACACCCTGTCCAGCCCCCAAGCTGCTGTCATAGGATACCATGGATCTCTCCTGCCACCATGGCTGGAGTTTTCATTTTGCAGATCAGAGCACAAGCCCAAAACTCCAGTACTTAAACAGCCTCCCTAAAGCTCTGGTTTGTCCCAGACACAGTGGCACCTCCTAAGCTCAATGAAAGCTTCAGCAGTTCTTTTTCCTTTTAAGGGGTTGAGCATTTAAGAACAAGTTGCAGAAAGGAAAAAAAAAAAAACCCTGGCAGTTTTCATCCTCTCTCCTTCCAAAATGTGCTGCATGCATCCACAGCTGCATCCAAATCACAGCTGCTGGAAGGCAGGCAGCTGTGTGGGGAAGCTCAGTGCCAGCAGGACAGTCCCTCCCCAGGGGACACAAGGTGCCCTGGCAGGGACCTGAGACATGGCACAGCTCAGTGCTGGCATCCTACCTGCATAGCCTTAGGCTGCATCAATCCCAGGACACTTGATCAGGTCTGTCGCTGGACGGGGACCAGGACGGGGATCAATACTAGCACCACTGCACCTGACAGTGACTGCATCCCACCTCAACATGCTCATAATTAGACTTTGTCCCCAACAGACAAGACTTACATGGGAAAACTTCAATTTTATCAATACCCTAGATTGGAAATATTTCACAGTTGCTTAGGTGAAGGCATTACAGGACCACCTGTCAGTTCAGCAACAAATGATCACCATGGCTGGGATGCATCCTGCCTACCTTCCACCCCTGGGGCTCCCCCATGGCAGCATGTTGGGCTCAGCCCCAAGGAGGCAGCCTGATGCCTTCTCATCGCCCCTAGGGCAATGTCCCTAGTTTCAGAGCATTTGTGCAGGCACACTGCAAGCATGGCTCGATAAGCATCACCATGGTCATCCCACCTGTACAGGGTCCCACCAAAGGGGGCAACAGGACTCATGCAAGGTCACTGCCAGATGCACCAGCCACATCCTTCCAAGAGTGTAAATCTCTGCAGGCAGGTACTCAAGGTCATAGATCTACTTTCTCCATGTCTTCTTGGGACACACCAAGCTAAGAGAAGTGATGCCAGCTGAAGCAGACCTGAGCTTCATCCTCTTCTGAGAGTGTGTGCAGGCACCAAGTCATACAAGATGCCCACAATGGCACTCAAAGCAGCTAAGAGCCTCCCAGCATGAATGAAACTCTAAAATCAGGCCTGGGCTGTTTGTGTTTTTTTAAGGGGGATGCATACAAACAAAAGGAAAGGATGGAGATGGAACCCCTGAGTCTCCGGCCTTCTCAATGGGCCCCAACACCTCTTAGCACCACCTGCTGATTGAAACCCTGGTCAGTGACTAAAAAGCTGAACGTGGCTCCACAGACCTGTAAGACCCCCACACCTCTTGGCAGCTGCTGAATAGAAGTAAGCTGGACCTAAGCTTTCTCAATGACATTTCTCAATGCTAACAAAGCTGCACCCTGGGTGAAAAGCATCATGCTTTTAAGCTGCAGGAACGAGGTGAAGAAATTGTACCTGCCAAAATGACGTAGGACAAGAGCCCAGAGCCCTGGAGAAGCAGCATACATGAAGTGCTCTCCCTGGGCCAAAGCAAGTAATTTCATGTCAGTGATACTCCTGCTATTTCAAGGACACAGCAGCACTCGCTGCCCTGTCATCCTATAATTACTGACAAAGGTCTTGATTTATCTAGCTTGCTGCTCAGCTGCTTCAGGACTGAGATCTACTCTTCACCACCTCCTATGTCACCACTACCGATTTCAGGGACTCCTCCCAGCATTGCCACGAAGCCCTTGCAGCCAGGGGCCCAGCACAGCATCTGCTGCTTCAGAGAGCTGATGCCAAGGAAAGCAGTCTGGGAATAGGAGGCTCCACAATCAGAAGCTGTTTTAGAAAAGCTGCATCACCACATAAACCCAGCAATTGCTCCAGTACCTTGGGAGCAACCCACAACCTGCACACTGTACAAGGAGCAGGACTCAGCAGTGACTGATCTCCATAATTTCTGTACATGGATCATCTTGGGCTCAGTGACACGATGCCAGGCACTGCACAGACAAAAACACACTGCAGTGCAGCATAGTTTCCCCATACAGGAGGGCAAAAGAACAACCACTCTTGTGCCATCTTCACTGAATGGAAGAGAGTGTCCATAGCAGCCAGAACAGAACAAAGTAAATAGCCAACTCCCAAGGCTCATTTGCATCACATACAGGGATGGTTTTTTGCTGCAAAAGGGAACACTGAGCAATGACAAGAAAACATTTACAGAGCTTTCTCAACAGTGTCAGAGAGGGACGACAGGAACAGAAAAGAAACTTCCAGAATCAGCAAAGGGAAACCCATCAGCCAGGTCCTCAGGACTGAATGGCCACCACAGGTAGAACATCCAGGGTTGGGACTTAAGGACCTCTCAGGCAGGACACCCACCTCTGATCTAAAATAACTCCACCAGACCATCAAAAAAACATGACAACTTTAGCTTTTCTAAAGGCAGCACATGAGCTGGCAGTACTCAGGAACAGGAGCAGACTGAGACTGTAATTACAGGGTGGAGAACCTGCACTGCCAGGCCATGCACAACTGGACAGTGTCACCCCAGGTGCCAGCAGAGGATGCCCTACAAACAGCCAGATCACAGAGCATAATGCTTTCAAGCACCACTCAGCAAATCCACATATCTGAGGCAGCTACATTCCTTGAAGTGTGACATTAGCAAAATAATGGCCCTCTGTCTCAGTTCATTTAAAGGGCTGCCAGTCATTTATGAGCTGAAAAACAGGGTCCCTTGAAAACTTAATGCACAACACAGCCACGGACAGCAAGGGACCAAGTCATTTCTCAGGCAGCAGAGTCCACAAAACACTGAGGGCTAAAAGCACAAAACAAATATAACAGTGTTTCATCACAACTTTTTTAGGCTGATTAGTTCTTCAGCAAATCTCTCCAGTTGCAGCTGTCTCTGCCAACTCCTTTGAAAAAACCATGAAGGAACAAATGCAGGGAAGCTCTTGAAAGTATTAGCTGTCCAAGCTTGTTATGTGTGACTCAAGTTAACCACTACAACCCCAGGCTGGCAGAGGAACTTGGTTGTAAGTCAAAGGCAAAGAATAGGAGCGGGCTGGCAGCAAGTCAAAGAAATAACCATCTGTAAACAAACAACTCTCTCCTGTATTGCAGGCTGCCATCAGGAAGCTCATCCTAACAGGCCTCTGTGCAGAGGAGCCACTTCAGTGTTATCATTTTCTCCAGCCCAAAGCACACCAATTTCTTCTGGCAAAGAAGGAGAGGTAGTAAGTAAATAGCTGAAAACCTCACGCACAAAGTTCATAAACTCTTTATTAAAAAAATAAGCAAGAAAAATTAATATCTTACAGAAAATAGGTCCTTTCATTTGTTTAGCCTACAGGAATTGCTGAAAGACAAGCACATCAGACACAACAGAGTCAGGATGTTGCAAAGTCAATGCACTGGACCCACAGCATTGGTCCCTCCTGCAGCCCCAGAGCATCCCCTCCTGCACGCCTGCCCTACAGGCAGCACATGGGTCCCTGCTCTCTGCACAGCTCCAGCTCTGGAAAGCTCACCTATTCCTGAGTGAATTCTCAGTTTGGGATGAAAAACACAGCCCATGTTTGACTATTTTGCATTGTTTTTCATTCTGATATAATAAACCAGAAAACAATGATGTAATAAACTATGAAAAAACTTCCTCCAAAAGGAAATGAATGCTTAATTGTTGCCCCAAACTGTCATTCTTTTCCTGATTGTCTCTACAACATTATAGTCTGAGTAGGAGTCACATCCCAAGAGGTATATTCAGCCTCTGCTTTGTCCGCTACACATTTGCACCTGCAAAACCAGCAGTGACTACAGTAACACCTTGACTCCAAGTTAACCAAAGTACTAGTTATGTATAGTTCCAGTGCTTTATCATTAACAAGCTCTGGCTTGATTTAATGAGAAACAAAGACTGAGGTGCTTGACCTTGCCTTAAAATGCAGTCACAGCTTTTCTAAAACTGAACATCTTCAATCTTGAAGATGTAAGACTTCACAAAACAAAGTGAATTAGTCAAAGCCCCAAATTTGCCTTTGCTCTCACCATGCCATAGAAACAAAGGTGGGATTAACCAGGGGAGACCTCATTGTGGTCTTCAACACACTCACAAGAGGAAGACGACGGGCAGGTACCAATCCCTTTTCTCGTGACCAGTGACAGGACTTGAGGAAATGGCATGAAACTGAGTTGGAGCAGGTTTAGGCTGGGTATCAGGAAAAAGTTTTTGAACCAATGGGTGGTAAGTGGGGTGTCCTATGCAGGGCCAGAAAGCGGACTCAGTGATTCTGATGGATCCCATCCAACTCAGCATATTCTATGATTCCCAAGAGTGCACAAGAAGACAGCTTGTGGCAAATAACTGTGTCAGTCACTGAAGGCTCTCAAAAAGGGTCCCAGTTGTTTCTTGGAGATGTCCAGAGAAAATCAGCTGGGCTGCAGAGGGGGGTAGTCCTGCATGGCATACGCTGCCTCCCCAGGAAGACAGCCCTTGGCAGCACCTCTGAAGTTACAATCTGGAACAGACTCTCCCAAGAAACGAGGAGAGCAGCAATAAAAGGAGGATGCAGTCTCTCACTGTGGACATCACAATTACTTCTTGATTTGGAAAAACCTTTTGCAGTGCATATGCTCATTTCTTCAGTCTCTCCAAGGAAATTGGTAGGGTACAGAATTCCCTGTTCTCGCTATATTTTTTTTCTCTCAGTTAATGACAGTAAGCTATCAATCCAGCAGGCCAGGGAGATCAGGGAAAATGCAATATCAAGGACACTGAGATCCAAAGCTGTAAGTTTCAAGACTGCCAAAAAAACTTCCAAGTTGGTGAGGAAAGGGAGGGAGAGTTTTACTGTTAATAGCTACAAATTCAGGAGAAGAAAAGTGAACTCCCTGCATGAGAGGAGACTGGTCTGGCAAAACAACTCCTTCCTCTGGGGGGATGAAACTGGAGAACTGCAGCTGTGTACACCCAGAACCAGAGCTAGGGACAGGCTCATGATCCTGGTTTGCACACACTGCAGCCCTTCACAGATGCTCAGGCTCAAGTGAACCACCATCTTAAGCAAAAGCCCAGTTTCACCTTTTCCACAGCTCTTTAAAACGTGCCAAAACATCACACTGGTGATAGTATTTTTGACACAGTTACAACTCAAAGGAGATTCATGCAGGCATGCTAGTGTACCCTGGGGTTTTAAACACATCTAAATTCAACTAGTGCCAAGAACAGCTGAGCAGCAATTTTAAATACTCAGGGTTTATCTTGTTTAAATAACCAGGAGATAAGTAAAGAAATCATATAGACCAGAGCCTGGCCCAAATCATGTTTAATTTGTGCCAGGTTCTCCCCTTGATCAAGTCAGTCTGAAATAAACACTTAAGCTATTTTGCATAGCTGGAGGAATAAATATGTGTCATCTGTTTGTCCTGGTTTAAAGGAAGGGGAAGAAAGGGGAGAAAAAAAAATGAAGAAAAGGAATCAAGAAGAAAATAGAGACTTGACTTTCTTATAAATGGCACAAAAGAGACATCTCAGCTCAGTGGGTGGCTGCAGAGTTGGCAGCACTAGACAGGATCTCCAGAACAAAAAAATCCAGGAAATCCGCAGTGTCACTTCTCCCCACAATTGATTTAAAATGAGCTTATTCCTTGCACTTGGTACATGAGGAAGAAGCAGCTTCCTGGCTACTATGGGGGGAAACACAGTTATTAATAGCATCACAATGAGCAAGTATCAGAAGTTATATTGCAGCACTGGAAGATCTTGGCTGGTTCATGAAAATATGTGTTGCCATGGCAGTAATTGCTATACATGGTAACAGTGAACAGTGGGGTGAGAACAATACACTTCTTGATTTGATGCCCAGAACAAGTTCGTTTTGTATTCTCCCACCAAAACCCACACATTTATTAGCTTGTGTTCAGTCCAAAGCTGAGCTTTTCACTTTCAGCAGTGGCAAGGAAGATAGCAAAAAAGAGAGAAAATCAGGAAGACATCAAAGCAGGCACCACTCTGTACTTCTGCAATGGCATGGTTGATGGATTGGGGCAGGACCTGGACCACATTCAACTTTGCTTTTTATTTGATATCCATCTAGACAGTCTTCATCTGCCAAATACTACCTAACCAATACACAGTATTTGCTACTGATAAAAAATTAAAAAGAGCAAAAAACTGTAGAGACACTTAAAGCAAGGCATCTTCCAAGATGGGATGACCTGATACTCAATATCCAACATGGCAACAGACCACAATGATGTTGTGCTATTCTGTCCTTTGCTTCCCTCTTTGCAGGTCCCAGCCTCCTCTTCCCTTCCTGCAGCACTGCTGAGCACTGAGCACAAACAGGGTGCTGATACTTTCCAGAATCACTTGTTATCCTCAACTCATTCCTGAATTTCAGTGCTCAGAATTTCTTCCCTCATTTGCTCTTCCCCAGCCACCACTTTCATCCCCATTTCTAGATCAGGTACAAACACAGTAAGCAGCAGAGATCCTAGCCTGGCTCCCCAGGACTTCCCTCCTCTGTAAAGTCTGACCATCTAGTCCTCCTCTTTGCAGCCAATCTTTTAACCATTTACTCACCCACTTGATACCCTCTGCTAAAACATTTCAGTGAGGTCCACTAGACCACTCTACTTGATCACCCCTGCCATATACTTGGAAACACCTTCCAAGTACCAGTGGGGTGATGTAGCTCAGTTTTGGTCTACAGAAGCCATATTAGCTCTTCTCTAACATGTCACACCCATTTATGCTCCCACTTAATATTGGTTTCTAGGAACTTTGAAGAGTGTAAGACATGCACCTTCGGTATAACCAAGTGTGATAGGTTGACTTAGGAGGAAGAAACTCAGAAGAGGTTCTTCCTAAGGGAATTTCCTCTGTGGGGGTTGGGACACCTGCAACAGCCAATTAGAGAAAGTTAGTTCGCTCTGTGCACACACATTTTGAAGGAGGTAACCCGGAACTCGGCCTCTTTGTCTTTCCGGCGGCTGAGCAGGTAACATCAACCTGAGCTTCCCCCTCCCCCATGCGGGGGGGGGAGGCTCGGGAGGCCGCTTGGGCCCCGTTTGCCAACGAGGGGGACCCGATGGCCAGGGGGAGGAAAAGTTGTGTGATAAGACCTTCACAGCTTCCTCCTCCACGGGCCTGCGGCTCTGGCGTGGGCGGGGGGGCTGACTCTTTATGCTGCCGGCCGGGCCGAGCCTGCCTGGGTGGCCATGAGCAGTCTGGGGCTGCAGCCCAGCCCCAGAAAGGCTGATTGACACCTCAGCTGCCCCCCCCAGCACGGCCTGAGCCTGGCCCAACTTTTGTAGTTGTGTTAAACTTCAGCTCTTTAGTGTTCAGATAAGATTTGCAAAGCCTCCAGCCTTTCCTTTGAATATGAAAGGGAATAAGAAGATTTCTGAAGTCAGTGATGTAAGAGCTAAGTTTTTTTTTTAAGATGGAAGGAGAATGAGAAGATGCTGAAATGGCTGAAAATCTTTTTGGGAAATTGTAGGAATGAACTGATGTACTGAATATTCCTATAAACCATGGAAAGAGACATGGGGGGATGGAAATGTTCCATTTAATAGATGATTTGACTAAAAAACACCTGTGTTGAGAATTTCTGCCCTGAGAAAAGAAGGGGATTTCAGTTTTCTGAAGATGAAGCCTGAGCAGAGAGAAAGGAGACAGATAAAAATCGTTGCTGTCGAACATTTCATTCTTAAAAGTAATACCCCATGGAACAGACATGACCCACATCTACAACTTTGGGACGGCTGTAGATTGGGAGGAGCATCACGGTTGCAGATTCCCGGGCGGATGCAAATCGTGAAAGATAAAACCACAAGAGAACTTTTTTTCCCTTCTTGTGGGAAAAAATCCCTACAACTTCAACAAGAAGAGGCTTCTCTCTCCAGAAGTGAACAGAGAAAGACTAAATTGGGGACTGACCGAAGTATTTGTTATATGTTTGTTTTGTTGTTATGAAGATTGGGGGAGGGAGGGAAGGAGTGATCTGGAAAATCTTATTCTGATTTTTTTTTTTTCCTTTTCCCCCCCTTTTTGTCTGTGTAATTAATAAATTTTCTTCTATACTCTTTCAAGTTTTGTGCCTGCCTTGCTCTTTTGCTCCTGGTTCTGTCTCACAACAGAAAGAAATAAGTTTATTTAAATTGGCAACTCAAACCGAAGACACCAAGTGCCCCTTCCATTCTGCCTACAGGTGAGACACTCAAAGAGGTTTGTTAAGCGAAACACTAAGCTTGGTCATTCCCTTTCTCTATATTCTTCCTCATTACTCAAGAATCCATGCATGTATTACAGATGCTAAAGGCACATGGCTGGCTGTTCTTCCAAGTAACTATTTCAGACTGGCTGTCTATAAGTTTATCCAAATACTTTTTCAACCTGATGATGCCTTTTGTATCCATGATGCCCAAGAACACTGAAATCAGAAGTTCATCACAGATTGTGCAAAATAAATGGCCTTCCTCCTATCTGCTATAAACCAATCTCCTTTAGGTTTCATCAAGTGCCCATAGTTCTAGGGCCACAAAACTTGGTAGAAAAAATTCAACTTATCCATAAAAAGGGGAAACACTGTTTCCATCTTTTAAAAGGGTAGAACGGAGGACCATGGGAACTACTAGGCACTCTTTGCTGGGTTAAGAACTGGCTGGATGGACGGGTCCAGAGAGTGGTGGTGAACAGTGCTGCATCCAGCTGGGGATCAGTCACCAGTGGTGTCCCTCAGGGGTCTGTGCTGGGGCCAGTCCTGTTCAATATTTTTACTGATGACATGGATGAACGCATTGAGTCTTTCATTAGTAAAGTTACAGACAACACTAAGCTGGGAGCACGTGTTGATCTGTTGGAAGGGAAGAGGGCTGTGCAGAGAGACCTGGAACAGTAGGAAGGATGGGCAGAGTCCAATAAGATGAACTTTAATTAAAGTCCAAGTGTCAAGTCCTGCATTTTGGCCACAATAACCCCCTGCAGCATAAAAGGCTGGGGACGGTGTGGCTGGACAGTGCCCAGGCAGGAAGGGACCTGGGGGTACTGATGGACAGCAGGCTGGACATGAGCCAGCAGTGTATCCTGGTGGCCAAGAAGGCCAATGGCTCCCGGCCTGTATGAGGAATAGCATGGCTAGCAGGAGCAGGGAGGCCATTCTTCCCCTGTACGCAGCACTGGTGAGGCCACACCTTGAGTGCTGTGTCCAGTTCTGGGCCCCTCCGTTTAGGAAGGGCCTTGAGACACTTGAGAGCATCCAGAGGAGGCAACAAGGCTGGGAAGGGGCTTGGAACACAAACCCTGTGAGGAATGACTGAGGGAGCTGGGGTTGTTCATCCTGGAGAAAAGGAGACTCAGAGGTGACTTTATCACTCTCTCCAACTTCCTGAAAGGTGGTTGTAGTCAGGGGGGGGTTGGTCTCTTTCACCAACCAACAGAATGCAGCAATCGACAGAACCAGAGGACACAGTCTCAAGCTGCGCCAGGGGAGATAGAGGTTGGATATTAGAAAGAAATTTTTTACAGAAAGAATAATAAAGTATTGGAATGCTTTGCCTGGGAAGGTGGTGGAGTCACCATCCTTGGATGTATTTTAAAAAAGAATGGATGCGGCACTTGATGCCACAGTTCAGTTGAGGTGTTTGGGTGTGGGTTGGACTTGATGATCTCGGAGGTCTCTTCCAACCTAGTTATACTGTGATACAAGATAGACAGGGACTTTTTACAAGAGCATGTAGTGACAGGACAAAGAGAATTAGTCCACTTCCTTGGTTTTGTGAGGTTTTTATGGATTTCCTCCCCTTCAAGTGAGCTATCATCTTGGCTTGCAAAGCAGGATGTAACCAAAAGTATGTATTCCATCACCATCCGTTAAAACCAGGTGAGGTAGTGTTCTTTATCTTTTCCTCAACCCATCCTTCCTCCAGGAGATATCTCCTGTTAATGGGCCACTGAGTCCCAGTGCATGACTGATAAAATTCCATCATCCCATTGTGAAATGCTCCACCCAGTGGGAGGAGCCAAACATTTCCTACCTAGATAAAATCTGAGATTTGGAACATCAGGGCAGCATTTTTTCACTGTATTCCAGAGGAAAACCAGACCCTTCTATATCATCACTGGAGCTTTGGAAGAAAACTGCACCTTCTCCAGGAGCACTGCTCCAACAGAACCACATCTGTCACTGCAGGAGGATGCAGCCACCATTTAATGGGACTGCACCAACACCCTGACTGACAGGGTGTCAGGTTGTGTGCTGACTCTGTCAGTGGTTTAGTTCTTTTTTCTTTTCTATTATTGTACTTTTATTTTAATTTTTCCTAGTAAAGAACTGTTATTCCTATTCCCAAAAATTTACCTGAGAGCTCCTTAATTTCCATATAATAATTTGTAGGGAGGGGGTTTACATTGTCCATTTTAAAAGAGGCTCTTGCCTTTCTTAATAAACACCGGTCTTCCAAACCCAAGACAGCTATTAAACCCACTGAAGGAAACGAAGACCCTCTGCAAACCTGGGAACGTCACTGCACCACTCCATACCTGAGGTTACCCAAAAAGTGCAAAACACTCCCAGCACCAGTTTTTTGGGCCTTGCTGTTGACTTCCCCAGGCTGAAAAATGACCAATAAGCCCTCCTTACCCTTTGAAGTCTATACTTTCACCAGCTCTCAGCCCATAACATGATCCTTCCTCCAGGCCCATGGCAACTTTCTCTTAAAAGCCTTTGGCAGACAAACTTGCCATAGGCTGTCTGAAAACACAGATATGTGAAGCCTGCTCCCAGCATGCTCATCCACCTCCAGCAGATCCATGAGGCAGAGGCAGGGCTTGCCCTTACAATGCCCCTGCTAACTGCTCCAAACACCTGTGCTTGGCCCTGCTTTCAGTGAACTTGTTCTTCATTGCTGAGACTCAGGCACAGAGGTCAGACCCAATGGTCCAGGGAACTCTGAATACTCTTCACAGCCCTTCCCTTGCAGCACACCTGGACAAATACTGAGCCACTTCCCCAATTTCCTCAAGATTCTCAACTTTTAAAAATGCCACTGCATTTGCCACCACCAATTTATGCGATACAAAGGGCACTTTAACAGCAGGATACACACAAAAGTATCTCAGTAATGTCAGATTTAAGATCCTTTGGCACTCTTGAGTAAATGCTATCTGTTCCTTAGTTTCTTATCAGTTCTATTTGCTCTAAAGCTATTTCTACTCATGTTCAATGCGAGACAACTTCTCAGATAGTTCTTCTGTAACAAGCTTGTAGTTGGCAAAGCTCCTCCACAGGAGTAAAGATGGCCAAAAATTGTTTAAATTTTTTTGCGATAGCTTTATCTTCTGTGCTTCTCACAATTTGATCTCTCCTACTGCCAGTTTCCAAAAGGCTCCTGATGCATTTGAAAGTTAATCATATTTGGCATATTCACTCCTCAAAGGTCTTAATTTGGCCCATCTTATTTTGATTTTACACGTAATCTGCTGAAATATATAGGTTTTTTGGTCTTCTTGCTTGGATACAGCTTCCCCTCATTGGTAAACCTCATTCTACTGTCCTTCTTTCCCCTGCACATTTCCTTTCTTTTGTGTCTTTCTTTAAAAGGTCAAACAAAAAAGTCTGATCTATTCTTGGTGGAGGTATCCATTCCTTCTGAGCTGGTAATGTCATCACTAAATAATTTCCATGCCACCTCTGTTTCTATCAGCTCCTCTTTAGCCAAGGAACAGATCTCAGGGCTCTTACAAGATAGCAGACAGTCCCTTCTTCTCAGACTCAGAAGTAAACACTAGCTCTGGGGCCAGGCAGACAAGTCTCATTTATTTTATTTTTATGCTCCACATTATTATGACTATTCAGCACATATGTACTGAGTTTTCACAGTTAGCTGCATATTCACAGTTTCCAGATGCCCAAAACTAGATGTTTTTCAAGCAACAAACAGAAAGCTCCTCCTGAGGCATCCACCAGGTGAGAGATAGAGGGGTCAAGGCTTCTCCTTCCTGGGAGGAATACAGAATGACTTCAAAGAGCAGCCAAGATTCTAGGAGAGCAGCTCCCTGCAACAGCATTTCCGTTCCAACGATCTGCCACAGCTTGGACCTTCTCCCTTGTTTATTTTCAGCACTACTGAGCACAGAGCTGTAGCCAAGGCTGAGGCCAGTAGGACCTTGGCAGGAGACGTGTGAGAGACAAGAGGCTGGGCCCAATGGCTAATAAACTGCGAAACAAGTTTAGTCAGCAACAGGTTTTAATCTAAAAAAATGAAAGCATCATGGATCAATTCTTGCCTGAAGCACAGTAAGAATGAGGATTGCATATCCCAGCTGTTCATTCCTTTTCTCGTCTTCTCTCACAGCTTAGCAGATGTGAAGTTAAAAGATGAAGCCTGACACTGTCCTGCATCTTGAGCAGCATGGAGAGCTCTGCTACATCAGAGCTTCACCCAAGAAGGGGCTGGCTGAAGGCCTCCTGTAGCAGCACCCAGTTTTCACAGCCAGCCACCCCCATACCACTTTCTGTCCCTGGGCCTACATACTCCCTGTCCTAATGGCAGGCTGTGCTTCCCAGAGTACCAATGGAGAGTCCAAGCTCTAGCACAGATACCTCTCACTGCTAAAGCTCTTTATGCTACCGTTCACGTTTGCCTTTCCCAGGCAAACAGCCACACCATTCAGGAAGGTTTACAGCTATAGGCAAAGCAGTACAAGTTCCTATCATAAGACGCAGACCCACAAAGGTAATTTTTGGGGAATAATTCATGTAAAGTCCCTCAAATCTCTGCAGTCCATAAAATCCCTGGGTTTAAACCAGGTCCAGCAGGAATTTGAAGGGAAAGAAAGCTGCACTGCTAGCAGTTCCATGACAAATTGGTCTGTTCTCTAACCACCTGCATGCTCTTGCTTGAAGAAACGGCTGCTGTTGTGAGCAGCAGAGGCTTGAGCAAGGCAACAGGAATTAACTCATGTGCGCTCCTCTGCTTGCGCCAAGGGCCCCCCACCTGCAGTTCCTTTCTGCTTTGGAGTTGGTGGCACATGCCCTGGCAAGACCAGGATAACAGTGGTCTGGGCCAGCTGGACTGGCTACTTTATTTCTCATCCAGAGTACAAGATGTATGTTGTATCAGGAAACACTCTAAAATAGAAAACTTAGCTCCTCCCCAGTGAGACTCCACAGCAGCTCAAAATCAACACCTTTTGAGCTCAGCTCACCGCTCGAGCCATCCAGGCCAGGCAGGGATGGGCACAACTACTGGAAGATATTAATTTTTGCATTTTGAGCTGAACTCTGTGTAGTTTCACTAAACTATTTGGTGATCACCATGCTGTTCACTCTTTCCCACCTGAAGTCTTTGCTTCCTGCTCCAGGGAGAGTGGGGTGGACAAAGGTGAAACTCCCCTGTAGCCCTGCAGCAACTGCAACTTCACCCAGCACTAGGTTACCGAAAAGCTTTTCCCCAGGCACAGACAGCTCTCACAGCTTGGCAGCAGCTTTGCTTATCTAAAGAGAAAATAGTGAGTGATTTCATCCCTCCAAGGCCAAATAAAGTTTAAGTACAAGTGCTCAGCTGTTAGAGCAGCGGATGGGGAGGCTGATGGGGAGGTACCATTGGATATCAAAAGGCCACCTTCCTAGGGAAGAGTTAGGGGGAGTCAGAGAGGCTGAAATCACTGACATGCTTCTCACTGCCAAACTCATACAGCTTTCCCTGTTTCAAGAACAAGATCAACCCAAAGAAGTGTCCTCACTGAAGGAAGCTCTGCCCGCAGTATTTCTCGGCCAGCATCCCTCTTGTAGTAGGGTTTAGAATTCAAGGCCAAAGTCATTTCAACAGCATTACATTCAAAGCTGGGTCAACAGACCATGGGAGAGGGAACAGGACGATAACATCATGGCACAACGACACACTAAAATCAGAGTGAATGATTCAGTGATGCGCTCTCCATGACCTCCTCCCCAGCATTCATCACATGAGGACAGTAGAGCTCCTCAAATCCCTCACAGAGATAACTCAGCCTGCTAACTAACAGCAGATGGTTTTCTCTTGCTTTAGTGAACTCAGCCACTCTGGTGGCAGGACTCAGAACTAGTAAAAAAGAAAAAAAAAAAAAAAAAAAGGTGGCAGTGCACAGCTTCACCTCCAGATCATCGCTGTCTTTCTTATTTGTTATGCTTATTGCCATCTCAAAACAGACTTCTACTTTGGAAGTCTCCAGAATCTTAAACCTGTGTTTCAGACTAATTTCAAATTACAGCTTTAGTGAATTTCGGCTGGATTGTCATACCACCACCAGGCATTTCCTCAGCAGCTTTTAATCCCTTTGTACAAAAAAGAGCATATTTGCTTTTCATCGTTATTTTCAGAGATTTTAAAACTAATGAAAAATTAGAGTAATGAAAATTAGAGTAGATTACTTCATAGGCAAGCTCCCTAAGGAGTTTCCAAGCCAAACTGCAGTTGTTCAGCCATTTGTACTCTAACTCAGGACTGCAGATTAAAGCCCAAGGGCAGCACCAACCCAAGCACAAAGTTGCTCTCTAAGCCCCAATGCTACTTGCTTCATGCTCTTTTTACTAGGCTGATTAAATACAACTCAGCCATATCCCAGCCAGACTACTCATTGTATCACAAGGGTATAAATTGCTAAGATAATATACCTCCACATTATGACGTGCTAAGCATCTGTCCTCAGGCCTACATTAAATGCTCCTCATGCCAGCTGCATTGCAGGCTCTGCACCTCAGCTCACACCCTTTCACCATCTCTCTTGGCTTCACTTCATGTTGATTGGTGATGATCAAGAATTCATAAAACACTTGGAGCTTCTCCTCTCACCCTAGCTTAGAGCAATACTTGGAAGGCCTAGTAAAAATATCCCAAACATAACTACTGGATCTAGAGAGCCAAGAAGAGCTAAACAATGTGGTTGATATATAGCTGGAGAGCTGTAGATACCAAAGGACTATCAAACAACTACAATGTACACAAGGAACCAGAAGAGGACGAAATACAGCACTTACTACTTGACAGCAAACTGACCACGTTGAAACGAACAGCTGAGCCTTGGGTTATTATTTAAACACCGACACGGAAGATTCAGTGCCTAGGTTACAATGTGACCACCCGCTGTTTACTCCATGTCTGGAAACAACCCCACACTTTTTACTTCCCACATGGCACCAACAGCATAGAGGAGAGAAGCCCAGGGCAGATAAGACCATGTGGCAGGGTACAGCTGTGCCAGCAAATGAGCAGGGAGGTGAGAAGCAGGTGCTGGAGCAGGTGAGGTGGCCGGGACCAGGGGGCAGGTTGAGGTTCCAACAATATGTGAGTCACCCACCCCAGGCAGTGCAGAGGAACTTTTCCAGGCAAGACTACACAGCACTGCATTCCCTGGGCCTGTATTTAATTATTCAGCTCTAAAGACTCCTGTAAGGTTTTCCTTGTGACTGAAAATATTTTACATCAATTCTTTCTTTTAACCTGAGCCCTGGCTGCTTGTACACAACACATTGCACTGCCTCAGAGTCAGAAAAACCCAAGACAGCTGAACTCCATATGGTTAAAGGGGATTTCCTGAGCTCAGTCTCAGCTCATCAGGCAGCATTGTGCAGGGATTTTCTTGGTATCACTAGTGATGGAGACAGTAAGCCTCTTTGTTTATTTTTTCCCCAGATGAATGACATAAGCAAAAGCAACAGAAAAAAACAGACCTAGAGAACAAAGAGGTTATCCCTGCTACAGTGCACCTGGCCCTGAGCCACAAGTCCACGATGACACAAAATCCCACTACACTGAGTTTTCTCTGCCTCTCTAACAGGTTTCCAGGCAAAAAGCAGCAACCTTGTTTGCCCAGGTAGGAAACAGCCCCATCTGTCACAGCAAAGCACCTTATGGCAGTGTCCCACAGCTGCCAAGTTACACACACAAGTGAACCCAGCACAGGTTTGTGTGGGGGACCCTTCCTGCTTGGCTTGTTTGGTTTTAGTAGATCATAAACCCTGCAGCTAAGTAAAAGGTTGGTTTAGAGAGGCGCAGGACTGCTGCCCTGCTTCAAGTTGAGACAGGAACACACAGCAAGTCTGGTGCTTTCTGTTCACTTCATCCCATGTTGGAGCACTTGCCACCGAGGAAGGCAAAGTGCAGTTAGAGCTTGGCTCAGGAAGCTGGGCACAAGCAGAATATAAGATGGGTAAAAAATACACTGTCCCTGTAGAACCAGACTTCTATTTGCCTCTGGTGGTTGATGAAGAATTATCAGCAAATAATTTTATTAATACTTCTTTGTTTCAGAAGTTCTAGCACTCTGCAGCATAGAGCCTTTGCTGAAATTTCATACAAGACCTAAAGTACAAAGAGACAAAAGAGCCTGAAAAAAGAATAAACTCAGCATCTCCAGCACTTTGGTCTTTCAATGTGGTTTTTTTTTCAGGAAGAATTTTCTAAAGCTGATCTTGCCCAGCTCAAGCCCCTTCTTTCTGTCTGAAGCATGCAACAGGGAGAGGCCACGTCTCCTTGCTATGCCAACATTCACCTGGGAATCACAGAGTCCTTTCCCTCTCCCATGCTTCACTGCAAGCAAACAATCTGGATCTCCAGCATCCTCATTTTAAGTTTTCCAAATAATCTCTTGGCTGCATGAGTTGCATAACCAAAAAATGGCAGCTGACAATGCACAAAGAAAAAAGCTTGGGAGAGTAGCTGGAAGATAGTTGACACCCGCTACACTGGAATTTACTGGGCTACACTCAACCGGAAATAGAAAATACTTAATCCTTACAGCACTAACCTCAAACTCTTGGAACAGTAATTAGGATGAGAGATTATATGCCAAATAATGGTATTTCCATTATCCCATGAGACAAAGAGCAAGTGAAAAACAATTTTCTCTTGACCTACAGTGTCTCTTCCAGATGTATGAGACAGACGGACCTCACAGCTGCTGCTTTAGTTAATGCTTTCCTGCCAGTCCAAGAACTGACTGCTTTAAGAAACTGTCCAAAGCAGAAGATTACTCTTCCTCATGAAAAGCATAAAACCCATCAAACAGACAGCTTGCTTCAATGGATACTCACGACTGAGCAAATAAAAAGCACAAGAAATTATTTGCTCGTAAAAGCTGTTTTTCCCACATGGGAACGTCCTTCCTTGGTGAAGGCAGATATTAACATCAAATATGTAAGTAATGACAGCAGAACTCAGAAACCTTCTATGAATCCAGCTAAATCCAAATCCCAGTGCCTGTTCCAGAATTTCTTTTTATTACAAATAAGAGACACTTCCTGAACTATTTGAATCTGTCTGGGGGACTTTTTATAGAAACATAAGCATATACACGTCACAACAAGGCACAAGTAATTGCACCACACTTGGGAAGGACTGATGGAGCCTAAATAGAACATTTCAATTTCTGACCTATCTATTTGCTGAAAGCTTGCAAGCATCTCTTCCTAATTGCATCATGCAGTGAGAAAGGCATTTGGGGAGTACAGCTGGAATGGAAACACCGGAAAAGGAGACTATAGGAAGGAGGAAACTCTCCTTTCCTCTGAACTTCAGATTAGTTTCCATTAGAAGACTCTGATGTGTCTGAAGGCATTTCCCAAAGACCAGGCTTTACCTGCACAGTCAAACACTGGAAGGCTTGACTGTCCCTTAGGAGCTAGCTCCAGGCCATGCTGATGGAAGCAGTTTAATAAGGTTTTGGCAGTCATGGTAGACAGGACAACCACCCTGTCCTCTACAGCCCCTCTTCTGCTTCTGCCAGAAGAACTACTGAAGGAAAACAAGCTCCTGGCTTCACTGAACGCCAGTCACCCCTAAATCATTTCATTCCAATGAAACTGCTCTGGTAAGCTTACCAGCTCAGCAGCATGTTTAAAGGAGTGGTGACGACAAGGAGCGAGCATACGGCAGAGGTTAGGCTTGCTGATAATCTCCCCTACCTGCATTTCTTTCTACTGATTTTATGGAGCTAACAGAGACCTTTGCTATCCCAGTTCATTTACTGCCAAGTGAACTACCACAATCCAGCCCATCCAGGAAAAGGCTCGTCCAGCAGACAAGAGTGGGATGATCTGCTTGAAGAGGGGCATGGGCTTGTCCTGCAGTTAAAGTTAGCTACAGAGAGGATGTTTATTCATAGCCTTATTTAAGCCAGCTAAGAAGAGGGTAAACCAGAAAAGGACACATGGACGCAGTTCAGAGGATGTGGAGGGCTCTGCACTGCACAACAGTGAGAGGCTTGGATGCCCTGCCAAAACCGGAAGACCCCTCTGCTGCAAAGTCAAGGCTGAGTTCAGATACACAGAGCCCATCAGCAGCTCCAGGGCAGGCTGATGAAGTGTCAAAGTTTTCACTCATTCCTCAATTAAAGTTGCTAAAAAACATGGAAACTGGTATTCATGCAAACACAAATTAAAGCCTGAATGAATCTGAATTAACTAAAACCAACAAACTACACTAAAATAACTCAAGAATACTTTCAATAACAAAACTAAGTGTCCTCATTGTAATTGCAACAAAACACATCAATCCCTTATATTTTGTATTAATCAAATTAAAATAGCCAGCCAGAAAAGCAGGTTTCCTGCTGAACAAGCACACTCAGTACCATTCCCAGTCCTTCCACCCAGCTAACATGACTTCAGCAATCTCAACATTTCTGGGTAGGCTGGAAGATCTCCCTCTGCACCCATCCTGAGGCTGTTTAATTCAAACAGCCAAAAACACGCTGCTAAAACAGCAGTTCCAAACTCAAAAACTTTCTTCTCCATAAGTAAAATGGCAACCAAGTAGCATCATTACTAAAGCATTTATACATCAGGAAATACATATATGACATGTATGACTTCAAAAAACAGGGTTATTGAATATGAATATTAAACTGCACTGTCAGCAGAATAAAACAACCCATCCTTATGGGCCAAAAAGTCAGAATCCTACAGCTGTTTATGCTTTGTTACCTTTAATTAGAGAAGTAATTCCATTAAAGCTGATCCTGTGTATCTTAAAGTTCTTCCCACAGTCCCCCAACAATGCTAATAATTCTTCCTCCATGGCTCTAAGGGGAAAAAACCCCCTTGTTTCCTGCTTTACAAAACTTTACCTGGTTGCTATCAGTTAGTTACCCCAAACCTGTGAAGGCAGCCTCAAAAAATGGCAAAATGGATTTTGAAAATGCCTCAAAGCTCAGACATCAGTACAATGAAATCCACAAGATTTTCTTACCCCATAGACAGCTTACTACAGGAATCACAAGCTCTCCTTTCATCCTTGCACCACACGTTACATTTTTCTAGAAATCAAGTAAGTCAGTTAAATCGGAAACATGTTTTTGTGTCCCTAAAGCAGGGCAGCACTCAGTGAGTCCAGTTCTGCATGGCATATTACGTGTGCATGTCTCTCATGAGGATTTCTGATGCAAATCCAGTCAGGGTCAGGCTGAAAGGAGACTTCTGCATCACAAGGATGAGCATAAAATTCTCTGTTACAAAATGCATCAGACCTGTGGACTGACATCTTACTGTAGCTTATGTTCTGTCAGCTAAGGCAAAGACATCTGTTTCACCTAGGCAAACCTGCTGTGAATACAGAAGGCATGTGAACTCTCTGACCAAAATCCTGGCTTCTAAATTTGCATTACTATCATCTGCTGTGATCTCACCATCCTTCCAAATAGTCTCCATCCAACTGATAGGAAGAGCTGTCTCATCAACCCAGCAAAAACCAAACTCAAAAGCACTAAAGAGACAGTCAGCAAGCGATACACAGGTAAAATACAGTGAAATCTAGCACAAGAAGCTCTGCACTCCTCTGCACCAGCTAGTGGAACAATAGCCTCAAATCTACAAGATTTTGTCACGTTTTAGAGTTTACCCCAAAACGAGGAACCCACAATCTTGATCTCCAAGCACCTTTGGCTGTCACAAGCAGGGAAGCAGAAGCAGCTGTTCTGAGTTGCTGCTGCTGGCAAAATGAGAGAATGCCGCTGTACTCATCATTTTGCTCTGGCTGAATTCTGATATTCTAGGGCCATCCTCAGTGGGATTTGCTATCCCTTCCCAAGATGCTCCTTACAGACTAACTGAAACCCTGGTCTACTGCAGGGGACAGCAGAAGGAAAAAGAAATAAAACAACTTCAAGTGCAAGAGAAATAAAAAATTATTCCAAACACCTTGCATTGTCAATGAGGGACTGAGCAAAATGCCAGTGTAGCTCTCCCCCAGCCAACGAGAATGTGAGAAGCCAGATGAAATCTGGTATTCCTGGAGAGAGTCGCACTGCAGGAATTTTATATCAGTAAAGTTTTTAATCTAGGATGAAAAAAAAACTGGCAAACCAGTGAAGACGGTGCCTCTGCACTTTCCTTCTGGCAGAATCAAACTTAATTTAACCATTTCTGGCCGACGATCCCAAGCGCAGAGAGACCATTTGGAGGAATTCTCCTTCAATGGGGTTATTCATTGGAGCCGTAAAATCCGCCTGCGTTTGTCGGAAGCCGGATGCAGCCTGGGAAACTAGCCTGGCTACCTGGCCCTCCATTTTCACTGCCAACAGGTGATCCTGGCTCCCTACCCACTTCCAGGAGAGGACAGAACCTTCTCCTGGTCACAGTGCAACAGCCACGCCCGTATTTTCACCGTCATTCTGTAAGAGCACGTATTTTTTAAGAGAAAGAGAGCAATCTACAGGGGTACGCAGCCCAGTGCCAGCGAGACGGGCTTGGAGCAAAACCACGGTGTGCTCCCGACGAGATGCCCGTCTTCGGAGCTGCCAGGGCACCGGATAGAAGGGGTGCCAGGGCCGGGCAGGAGGGAGGACTCCGATCCAGGGCCGGGCCGGCTACGCTCAGCCGAGCTCACGGCCGCCCGCCTTGCCTGGAGGCCGCAAACAGCACAGCACCGGCGGAGCTAGAACGGTGCGAGAGATAGTTCCCCTCACAGACAGCCGGGTGAGGCGGGAGGCGGCCCAGGACCACCACCCTGCACGAGTCTGGCCGCTCGGCCCGGCCCGGCTGCATTTCACCTGCCGCGTCCACCCGAGCCGGGGATGGCTCCCGGCCTCGGCCCAGGCCCACTGCCCGTGGAGCGGCAACGCCTCTCTTCCCTCTCCCGCCGCTCAACAGGTGCGCAGCGGCCACACTCACCTCTCCGCCATGGCCGCTCTGCCAGCGAGCGGGGCAGGATGTGAAATCCGATCCCGGCCCCGCCCGGGGGCGGTGCAGCCCGACCCGGGACCCCCGGCCGCTCCCCGGGTCCCTCTGCCGGGGGCTGCTGCGCCGGGACGGGGCCGGGAGGGACGGGACGGGACGGGGCGGGGCGGGGCGGGGCCGGGGCCGGGGCCGGGGCCGGGGCCGGGACCGGACTGGCTTTGTCTGCACAGGCGAGGCTGGCAGTACTGGTGGAACGGCGGGTCGAGGGCAGCCCCTGGTGGCAGGTGCGGCCGCTCCGGAACCCGAACGAGTCCGCCGAGCTCTGGCGTCGCGGAGGTCGGGCCCTTGGAAACAAGGACAGTGGAAGCGGAGCCGGGACATCAGCTTTGGAGCCGCTGAAGCCTTATTTGAGCTACAGGTCAATGGCAAAAGTCAGCGGTCGTGACCCGTTTTGTGAGGAAAACCGTGGTCGGGCGGGGCCCCTTTGGCAGCGCTGTTGCTGCGGGCCCAGGTGTGGCCTATGCTGGATCACAGCTGCCCCGCTGAACCATGTTCTCCCGACGCTGCCTCCCGCTGCCCTGGGCACACGGGGCTTTATTGGTTCTGCTCTGCCTTCTGGTACTCCCGACATCCTCCAAGAGCGTGGATGGAAAGCAGCAAGGGGGACTTGAACCAGCCTAGAGCCTTGAGAGAGGACAGTTCCTTTGCCAATGCTGGATTCTGAGCTGTCCCTGCTTCTAGGTGGGAGGACACAGACATTTGGGTCAGCCTGAGGTGTAAGGCTGCCATGCTCTGGGTTTGCCTAAATGTGTTCTCTTTTTTTGCCCCAGCAACTTTGTCTGGGCAGATTTTATGGGTTTTCTGTTCATTCTCTATCCTGAGCACATAGCAGACTGGTCAAAGCTGTGCAGGAACATCAGGTGTGTCTCCAGCAGATCCACCAGCGGTGCACAAGGAACACAGGTTCAGAGACTTCAAGAACAAGTAGAGCCCTGCTCCTCGGCCAGCATGAGTAGTTCTGAATAAACAAGCTGTGCACTAAAGGTCAGCCCTGCTAGATCAGCTTCTGTCAGCCACTGTTTTGAAGTATGTCATTTGGCATGGTGGCACAGAAGAGGTCCTGCTATCTCAGTAATTGCTGCAATGTGGCACTGCTCCCAATGAATCTTTTATGGAGTCTGTTATTCCAGAATAGGAACAATCCCCTGTGGAGGCAAATCCTGAGGATTGAGCTGCCCAGATTCCTCTACTCTATAACTAGGGGCACAAGACTTGACAGATACTTGGTGGATTTTGCCACTAATGGAGTGGTTTGGGGCCCATGTCACATCAGGGAGAAAAATGTCTTCTACAGTAAGAAATTAGTCCATTCGGCATGTTAATGACCCCATGCAAGCCAATGATCAGGGTCCCACCCAGAGCAACACTGTGCTCACTTGCAAATGGCATTTTGGCACTTTTTAGAACTTGAGGGTAACTTAATCTGATGACATTCCCATGAAAGTCACACTGCATTTTTAAATAGCAAATAGAGAGACAGTGAGATCATGGCCGCTGCTCTTGTGGGCTGGTCACACAGATGCACTGTGCTGGGGGTGGGGGAGGTGATGAGGAGGAGAGTGTGTCCCTGCAGCCAGGGGCCAGTGGAGAGTGGGGCCCCCCTAGGGGCTATGAAGCTGCTGGAGATGCCTGAGGTGCTGTGGGAAAGCAGGCAAGAGAAAGTGAGTTCTGTGGGTCTGCAAAGCTCAGAGACTGAGGCACAGGGAAACAGTAATACTGGGAAAATGCTTATAGCAGCCTGATAGTCTCTGTTCAAGGGCTCCTGTAAAGACAAACTTAAATTGTGTAAGAATTTTAACCTCTTGATCATAATTTCTGTGCTAGCAAAGTCTTTTGGACATGTCGAAAATAGATGCTGGGGACATGGGAGGTTTCAGAAGCCCCAGCTTTGGAGCTCCCCAGAATGAGTGACCTGACACAGTAAGTGGGAAGTTAAGTTGGCTGCAGGGGGGACCAGACAATTTTTTATTTTTTTTTTTTGCAACATTCTCATTTTATTTTGCATATTTCAGGGTTTGATGGTAATGTGTAGGCTGTTTTCCACTTATCCCTCTGGCAGCCTTGCTGAAGAACCTAAACGCTTGGCTGTCGCAGCTCAAACTCTTGGGATGTTATTCTGTACTAAGAGATCCCAAATGGGCAAACTGGAGGCTCTCAAGGACACAAAGGACACACTGACATGACATCTCAGGTCAGTCCAACTCATGAGCTGGCAGCTCTATGCTGGCCTGCACAAAGCCACACACAGGAGGGCATCAAAATGCAGAGCAAGGAAGCCACCTTGAAGGCAGAACCTCTCGAGTAGAGGAGGCTCGTACTCTTGCTGACACTTCTTCACTCTTGGGAGCAGAGATCCCCACTGCTGGAGCAGGAAAGCTGAGTAAAGGGGTTCAGTTATCTGGCACAGACAGCTCTGAGGCTGTGCCTTGCACAAAGGTGCCAATGACACACTAGCAACTTAGAGAGGGGGAGAGTAATCCCAGAGGGGGAAAAGGAAGCAGCTAAAGGAAAAGCTTCTTTTGAGGGAACTTTTTCAGGACTTCAGCAGCTCAGATGGTCAGGGGCTGAGTAAAACTGCTGCTAGTGGTACCTTGCTGCTGGTGCAATAACTCAAGGCAGTTCTCCTCCAGAGATACAGGTGGATCACTGTGATATATACTTGGGAGATCAAGCCCACCAGTCACAAGGCTTGTTATCAATACACCAAAAATGGCAGCAGGAGGTGAATGTGAAGTGACTTGAGAGCATGGAAAAGAGATTGCAATATCTCTGAGAACTGAGAGACATGGCTTTTTTGCTAACAAAAGAAGAAACAGCCTTCATGGATTGTAAGGCTGTGAACACCAGACCACTGTAAGATGAGGTAAGAGATGTATGATCAGTGTTTCCAGGCCAAATCATCTCATTGCTGCCTGTTCTTGGCTGAAGGATATACTGTATCCCTGTCACTTCAGAGCTGCAAAATAAGGCAACTCCCTGAGATCATGCTCGAATTGTTCCTCAGATACTGCTCCCAAATGGAAGCAACTGTATTTGGAGTTATACACCTTTTCATAAAGCTGCTCATCTGGTGCTCATACTTGGGCACACACTTCATGTCAGGAAATGGCAGGTCCTGGCATGAGAGGCCTTCCTCATGTGGAGGTGTGTTAGAACCAGTGATGCTAAAGCTATGGAAAGCTTAGTATTGCAGCACTGCTCTTGTGTCCCAGGCTGAGAGTTGTAGCAACCCCCGAGCAGATATGCTAGAGGTGTGAGCACAGACAGCACATTGTCCTTGAGGTTTGGGCCAGCAGGCACTGCCCGTGCTCTGCCTGTGTTAACAAACTGGGTTGCACAGCTTGGAACCAGTCCAGTCTGTGGGACACATATTGAGAAAGTAAGAAAATTACAGCCTGAAAAGTATTCCAGGCTGGAGCTTTTCAGCTCTGTTCCCAGCCGATAAGCTGGTCCAGCTCAAGGCTAGGGAGAATTTCTCCCAGGGTGATCATTTGGTCAAAATAAAAAGGAATTAATAACAAAGATAGAACACCTGTTGTGGTGTGTGACCAGGCCCTGGGAATGGGGTGTCTTTTCTCTGAACCAATCACCTTTTCTCTACTCTTAGAATTGCGAGTCATGCTATAAAACCAAGTGTATTTCTGAATAAACTTGTCTCTTTCTTCCTGTCATGAAAGACGACCATGTAGCTGTGCATCTTATTTCTGCTGCACTTAAAGGGTTAAAACCCCCTTCCACGGTTACACAGTCCAGCATCAGACCCACAGTAACTGTCTCCATGTACAGCAAGGAGGGGAGTAACAGCTCCAGTCAGGTCTGACAATGCTTTATTGAGAGACTGGTGATACTGGGAGTAGATGCCTAAAATGCTTGGCAAGGTCTATATGGCTGTGCTTACAGCCAGCACTGCCCCAGTGTAGCTACACCTTCCAGGGCATCAGCAATGATTGGAAGATGAGTTGGGAGATGCTTCACTGGGGCTTCCCTGTGCTACTCCTGAGCTGCATTTGAGCTCAGGTCCTCAGCCTTGACCTCACCTCAGCTAGGCCCAGTGCCTGTGCCAGGCCCACTCATTGAGTCAGCAGTCACTCGACCCTGGTTGACCCTGGTTACTGACACCAAACTCTCTGCTCCTCTTGCATGGTGAGTATGGAGCTGTCGTGCTGTCTCCAGCTCATCTGTCATCTTCTCCTGCCTCCAGCACCCAGGGCTGGAAGGGAGGGCAGGAGCAGCTCTGTGTGCTCTTGTGATGAGGGAGCCAATAATACCAGAAAACATTCTGTGAAAGCCCTGTGTTAAATAGGTCAAACTACTGCCCAGATACTCTCCTAACAGTGTTTACATGTGGGCTCACCACGGGGAGCTCTTTGCTGCAACAGATAAAGTGCTGGGGCACAGTTCATTCAGATGGGTGATGAGATCTCTGTTCTTTGAGATTTTCAAAGTTTGGCTATGCAAAGCTATGGTTTACCTGTTCTAATATGATGGTCTCATTTCAAGCAACAGTTTGGGCTATTGCTCACCAAAGGTCTCTCCCAACCAACATGTCTGTAACTCCATATCAGAAAGCTAGAGGTTTGAGCTGGGCAGACATATGTGTTGAATTCTCGAGTATTTCAGCAGAGACATCTTGTATCCTGTGTCTCAAAGACCTTATTGAATGGAACCAGGCTGACCTGGGTGCAGGCATTGCTGGCTGAAGTTCTTTGGATTGTGTGCCATCACAGTTCTTTCTGCCAAATGGTCTTAGCAAGTATGATGAGAAAAACTGTTCTTCTGTAATCCCGTCTGTTTTGTGAAGATGATGACATTAAATAGCCTTTGGACAGTCCTTTGGAAAAAGATAGTTGGAGATATTTGACCATTTGTAAAAATACATGTTTTTAAGCACAAATCAGTAGAATGTTGTGGTTTTGGTTTTGTTTTGTTTTTTTATAGCAGGCACGATGTAAATTTATATAATTAGCCAGGTTCTGCAATGGGGCTTTTTAAACATCATCCTGTCCTGATTTTTTCTGCCTTACCATCTTTAGCTCCTTTTCAGAGTAAGCAGCAGTGCTGTCGCTTTACTGCTCGACAGTGCAGCAGCTGGCTGTAGTCCAACCGTGCAGCATGGGACAGGGAAACAGATGGAGCAGCAAATGCTCTGTTTCCTCTCCTGCTTTCTAAAACAGATTGTGGGTAAAAACATACAGAGGAGGTTTTTGCCATCTTGTCTGCTACCGTGGCTTCCTCCCTGGCTGCTGACAAAGCCATGGCATTATATAGCAGGGGTAACATCTCCTTGCAGCAAAGGAGAGCTGTGTCCTTTGAGAGGAGAGCTGCCAAGAGGGGAAGGGCATTAGATGCAACGCCAACATGCCCTTGGATGGGAAAGAAGGGTGCAGTGGGTGAAATGGCTGAACTGAGCCAAGGACCCCACCATGCAAAAAGTCCTGCTTCTCTTGTTGCTCTGAGTCCCGATTCTGGTGTTCATCCGAGCTTGGGTGAACCCCATCAGCTCATTAAACTGGCATGGAACAAAAGTGAGTAGTATTTTGACAGTTAGGAACCTGTATTGGCCTGATGGGTGATCTTGCAACACCGGGATGAGAATGAGGAGAGTAGCCATACACCAGGATGGGCTAGGAGAAGAACAGGGGAGGAAGGTGGAGGTGGGATGTCCCTTGTGAACCAGATCGACTCTGCTGTCCAGGGTAGTCCTTGTCCCAAAGCTAAACAAGACACAGGGAGGTCCATGCTCCCAGGTGACTTTCTATGAGCCAAACTCGGAGGCTGCTGGCAGTGAAGGTAAGGAAAATCGCCCCAGCAGAGGTTTGGTTGCCTTACTTCAAAATTTGCATGGGATGAAAACTCCTCAAAATAAGGTACTTCTGTTCCTGACACCAAATCAATTACAGGTTCCCAAAGGTCTTCTGTCTACTGTATCACAGCCTCCCATACTTCTCTGTTTCTGGTAAGCTCTGCTGCTCTCAAATATATGTCTGCTAAGGATTTACTGGTCGAGCTGGGCAATAGTGCTCTCTGCCCTACAGGAGATGTTATACTCTGGAAATTATGAAACTGTTTCCCCACCAGCAGCCTTGAGCTGGGGTACACCTGCCCAGAGCAGAGGAGATTGCTGAGAGGCTTGTGGCCAGGGCTTATGACACAAGACTGAGCTAGTACTTGCAGTGCACCCAAACAGCAGCATGAGCTGTAGAGACAGAGTCCCTGTACCTCCCTGCTTGCTCTCCCACTGGGCTGCACGAGCTGCTTGCCCATCTGGCTTTGCTGTGGCTAATGTTTGTGCCACACAATGTAATATTGTAGGTACTTGGCAAGAACTGAGTTTATTGTTTGGCCACAGGCAGAACCTGTAACTCCTCAAGTTAATCCTACAGTCTGATGTTTTTTTCTCACAAGCCTTGACAAACTAATTGAATCCCCATTTCTATGAGTAACCTTGAAGGAAGATCTCACATTCAGGTCTCATGACATAAAGAAAGATGGGGATTTGTGAGATAATTTTCACTATTTCTGACCAGTGCAGAGGCATTTCTGGAGGTATTTATTTTTGGCCTTGTTGTCTCTTGGGGTGACCATTCAGACATCTATCTGAAATCCCACCAGGGTGTTTTGCCTAAGTTTTCTTGGCTTCATCCCATTAGTCCTGTTCTTCTTAACTAACACGAAAAAATTCTTCCATTTTCTTGTTTTTAGGTGTCCTCAACTGAAACATTGTTATTTCTTACTTATTTTATTTTCAATAAAATAAAACAGATTTCATTTTTTGAAATTCATTCTCTTTTGTTCTCAGGCATTGTCTTGAGCTCTGCCTGCACACCGCCTGCTTACTAATACATAATGAAAACAGAAGTCCTGTAATGAGCACTAGAAATGGGTTATAACTCTTTATCCGCTATCCTTTCTCTTACAGTCAAGGGTTTGGGGACCAGCCATGTTCCTGCTGAACTCAGTGGGAACAGTAGCAAAATCTTTGCTCTACCACATAACTGCAGAGGGAAGTGAAGTTTCCAAACCTGTTATTGCCAGCATTGCAATGCTCAATGTCCCCCTGTACTGCACTGACTGTGTCAGGCAAGCTGGGTTGCTCTCAGCATGCAGGTATTCAGCTTTAGGCAAACCCCTCTGAAAGCTGTTCTTTGCTAGTTTTTTAAACATCTTGGAGATCTACTAAGCAGATCAACTCAATGAACAGGTTCTTATATTTTAATTTGAGTGCTGTGCACTCAGGCTGTGTGCTGACAGCTTGAACTTGTGCATCTCTGTCCATGTACCTCTGAGGCTACTCTTTGTGAACAGCTGCTGTTAGAGGAGAGAGAAAACACTTGGGATTACACCAGAGCATGTCTCAGGGGACCACCCCATGCAACTGTAGGTAGTCCCCCAGAACAGCACATCTGCAAGAGGCCATGGTTAGCCCCAGCATGGTGGGGCTGTCTCATGGGCAGCTCATAGGCAGGAGGTGGGTCTGAGGTCAACCTGGAAAGTCAGTCTCCAGGTTGGGATCAGCATGAAGCCAATGATGGTGACCAGGGACAGACCCAGCCCATACAGATCTGTAGTAACAAGGCAGAGCTGAGGTTAGGTCAGGCAGGCAGGCTGCAGGTCAGGGTCAGATAGACTCAGGGCTGGGCACAGCCATGGGCACATTGGTGAGAGCACTGGAGACAAGCACACCTGAGCACAGCTCAGATGGGGACTGAGCATCTGGGGCTAACCTGAATTGAGGCTCCTGGGCAGGGCTGGGGTGCAAGCCCTAAGTGAGGCTAGCCTGAGGGCTAGTTAGTGCTCTTGGGGCCCTGAGAACAGCTTCACAGGCAGGTGAGATAATAGCATGAGCATGGCCAGTTAAAATGGAGCCAAAGTTCTGTCTCCCCCAGGTCCCAATCTTCAGGGATGGTTGACAAAGGAAAACCTTTGCTCTTCCCTCACATGCAATTCCTAAGCAAGCAAGGGTGGAGAGGTGGCACTGCTGCTCACATTGACATCCCACCAGGCTTTCTGGAAGGAGAAAGATATTCATCCAGTACTAAAACTAGAAGGGAAGATGAGGACAAGCAGGTTGATACATGGAAGAAACGCAAATCTCTCCACCAGCAGTGTCAAGTCCTTGGGGAGCAAATTGCCCCCTCATGTCAGAGATGGACTAAGATCATTGTGTGCCAAAAAAGCTGGGTCCTATGGCTGTCAGCCAGTCCTTGCCTGTGTCTTTAGCAACTTCATGCAGGTCAGTGGGCTGCAGTTGGGATCCATGTGAGGAAACAGAATTTGCTCAAATCTACCTTGTGTAGTTACCGTCAGATTAATTTGATAGTTTATAACCTATTCAGGATTTTATCTGCTGGCATATGGATGTGGTCTACACCACCTTCACATTTTGAAGGGTATTTTATCTTTGATTCAATATTTCCTTAGCCTTTTTTATGATGCTTTGTAGCCATAGCTTTTTCTTTGTGGTGATAAAACTGTTCTGGGTAATTTTAGAATCTCTGTGCTTCTTACAACCATGTTATCCTTTTGGTTTATTAATTTTTTAATAACCTCTTGAGGGAGGAATTTCTTTGTTGATATTCTTTCAGTGCCACCAGATTGAATGCATTGTACTCGCTGCTATGCAGGACTGTTCTAATAGCCCCTCCCGCAACTCAGCATTAAACCCGGTTGCTTCTTTTATGTTCTCCAACCAGCTGCTCCAAAAATCAAGTCTTTGTGGTATCTTAATGTAGCAACTACATGATACGCTGATGTGACATTTACCCACTTGATGTGGGGGTAATTGGAGACATTTCATAATGATGTTTTCTGCCTTGGTAGCCACTCTGACCTCCTAAACACACCACTGTCACCACCACTGGTTTTACACTCCATTACAATAGTTCTAATTCTCTCCTTTGCCTATTTAAGTGTGAATTTTCCACACACAGGGGTTCAGTGTTACATCTTGGAAGATTAAAAAGGTTCAGGCACATTGATTCTGAAGTTTCTTCAACATCCAGCATTACCCCTCCACATGCTCAATAGTCGGTTCTTCTTGTACCTCTGCAGCCAGCTACTGCAGTGTGTCACCTGTTACCTGCCTTGTACCAGTGTCTGATAAGGTTGTTCTCAGTCAAAACTGGATAGTGCAGTTGTTCTGCCTGCTTTTGTGATTGCTCAAATTTGTTTCGGAGCACGTTGGTGGCTGTTACCAAGTTTCTGTGCCTTTTTGGCCGGACTTCATTTGTTCATCTTCCCATTAGTCAGTTCCTACTTCTCCGGTTTTGTCAACCTCCAACCTCATATTTTAACTAAGTGAGGGGGCGGCCCTGCACGCCTCACCCCACTCTGACCCTGACCAACGGTGCGGGCAAAGGTCAACGAGCAGTGAACGGTGGGCAGGGGGCAAGGAGCAGTGGGCAGCGAGCAGGGGAACGAGCGGTAGGCGGTGGGCAGCGGACAGAGGGCAATGAGCATTGGGCGGGGGCAGGGGGAAGGAGAAGCGGGCAAGGGGCGAGGAGCAGTGGTCAATGCGGATAGGCAGCGCAGCAGGCAGGGCAGGCAGGAGATGGTGCGGAAACGAAACAACGCAGGAAGCAGTTGCAGCAGGCCGAGCCGTTTGCTATGCAATCCCACATGGTCTAGCGGTTAGGATTCCTGGTTTTCACCCAGGCGGCCCGGGTTCGACTCCCGGTGTGGGAAAGCACGCGCTTTTTGTTTTGTTTGCGTACTTACCTTTTAGTTGTTAATTCTGCGCCATCCGTCCTACCCCTCGCAGCACGGGTAACACAAGAAAACTCCCACCGTCAATCCTGGCGCCTTATGCGAACGCCCTGGCACACGTACACAGCCAGATGCAGAGGAAGGAACACCAGTTTGCATTATGCCGCAGTACTTCATGGCCAGTCTCTCCTCTAGATCAAGCCATCCCATAAACAAGAAAATTTTTTTTTAGGAAGTATGTTACTGAGAGCTTCACCTCAGCTCCAAAGGTGAATCCAGCAGAGTGCGTAGTGACCACACCAGCAGCCCTGCGGAGCTGAATGTCGACAGCCGACAGGCCAGGGTATTGCTGCCATACGCCGAGGCTGGCAACAGCGTTGGACACGCAGCTCGTGCAGCTATTTGCTACTCCAGACCCCTCATTAGCCACCCTCACCCTTTCTGTGAGTACTCTAAGTGTCGGGGTGCATCCTTTCTCCCACACTGCCTGAGCAGCAGTCAGGTGGAGTAGACAAAAAACCCATGTCTGTGTACTACTTCCAGAGCCTGGCTCCACAGGCAAATGATCACAGAGAAAAGCCTTAGATAAATCCACCAACACTAGCCTATGCATATATTTCAGTCACAACCACAAGGTGTGGGGGAACAAGGAACACGGAGGTGTTAGATCAGACCTGGTGGCTGACTGGAAGCCGAGGGGTAAGGGGCAGGCAGCCAGAGCAGTGCATGGGAACAAATACAATAAACCTTGTTTTGCCTGTGAGAAGACTAGTAATTTTATTTACAACCAAACCGTACTAAGATTATTGGGTTGGAAATAACCCTATTTTACACGTGCTTTGTTTTTAATTTGAAACAGGTAATTTTTCCTAAATGTTCCAAACTCTACTAGTTGACCACTTTATCTTAGAAAGACTTGGACACTCCGGGCAAGGGCCCCAGGATTATTTCCTGCTATTAACATTTCAGGAACTTTGTTAGAAATGACATTAAATGAGACAGTAGCCTGTGATTTTCAGAAAAATTATCATTTCAGGAGGCAAAGTTTGTTTAGAATTGTGACAATTGATAAAAGATTCGTGTTAATCACAAAAGCATTAGGGTTTGTATAAACCAGAATGCTAAGCTCTAAAGTGAAGCATGGACACTAGATAAAGGAAATTATATGATTAAATAATTCTGTTTAAAATCACCTTGTTATATTATGTTGTATTATGTTACATTATGTTATGTTTTTCAAATAAGTTGTATCGGCTACCAGCTTGCAAAATTGGACTTTCCAAAAAGCCTTTGTCTGATCAATACTGCCTATCCCAAAAACCAGACTCCCAGAACTTCTCTGGTGGTTATCCACAAGGACCAGACCTCCAGAACTTCTCTGGTAGTCATCTACAAGAACCGGATGGCTATCTGTGACTGATTATCACCCAAAGGCTTTGTGAATTTGTGAACAACGAGAAACCCCAGTATAAGAAGAGGCTGCAAACCAAGGTTCAGTGGAGCGTGGAGTGGGCGGTGACCCCTCACATTCCCCAGTGCACTGCTTGCTCTTTCTATATCAAATAAAACAATCTAAATTTTGCTGAATATCTCATTTATAACAGAATTTCTCTACATTGTTTCAGATTTGTAGTACAACAACAAAAAACCCCTAAAATTCTCCAGCAACAATTTATTTCATGCTGATTCCACCAGAAAATCCACTTAATGTTATCTGTCCTACCTTGAACAATTGCCCTAAACTTACTACATATTATTAAATTTAAATACAAATGAGCTATTCTGTGAGCTCTGAGGGAAACAAAGCACTGTTAATGAGACAAGAGGGGCCTTTTCCACAAAACACTATTTCTCTTCTGAGCTAAACTTTCAGATTCAAGGCTGCAGAAATCTGCAATGGCTTGGGCCAAAAGCTGCACCAGAAGGGCAGGTCACTGACAGATTGTCTGACTTGGTACTGAAGTGGCTAAAAATTCTGCAAAACACTGCTGGACCATGAAGGAAGGTGTAATTTCTGGCAGAAGTGTATGGCTGAACACCTTCAGACATTGTTAATCCGACTGAACCACATCAAGCCCTCAGCTAAACGGAAGATCAAACCACAGACCTTATTAAATTATCACGTCAGCACAATCTCTGATAAAGGAACACAGCAATTTCACAGTCCTGTCCACTCCATAACCTAATCCACTTTAGTTTGCTGGAAAGCAAGTGCCTATGACAAGAATCTTCCAGAGCCAGGGAAAAAAGAGATGCTCCGAACGCATCGCAGTCCCTCAAACCCGCAGACACTGCGCCGCAGCAGCAGCGCCACCCCAGCGGCCTCAGGTTCGCCCCCTGCCGGGCCTCGGCCCCTCCCGCCGGGCATTAGGCGGGGCAGCAAGCCCTCGCGAGAGCTCAAAGGCGCGTGACAAGGCCACCTGTCTATCCAACTCTCGCGAGCATTTGAACCACTGCTTCCGGGCGCGATATCTCGCGAGAGGCGGAGAACCCGGCGTGCAGCGGCTTGTTTGGCTGTGCGTCTCGCGAGAGCCCCTGGGCGGTGCGCTGGGTACCCCCGTGCCGTACGCGGAGCCGCGAGCGGCCGGGCGCCATTTCGGGAGCAGCCGCGGAGCCATAGAGGGGGCCGGACCGGCACCGGGATCGACTTACGGCCGCGCTGCCCCTCGCCGCCCGCTCCTCAGGGCTGCCTGAGCGCCGCCGTTCATTTAAGATTCAGACACCTGGAGAAGGTGCTTGAGCCTTCGGGCCCATTCCCCACCGCCAGCGCAGTGACGCCGGAGCCGCTGCTGCCGGACCTCGGGGCCCTAGCGAGGATCGCACTGCCCGCGGCGCAGGTAACTGCGGGTGGGCCATGGGCCCCGCCGCTCAGCGAGTGGCAGCCTGGTCCGCGGGGTGCTGCGGCCTGGAGGTTTGCGCCCCTCCCGTCGCCATGTCCGCCTCGGCCCTTCCCGTGAGGCCGTTCTGCGCTTTACTGAGGCCAGAGCGCCCGGCGATCCCCGCCCCGCGGTGCGGCCCTGTGCGGTTCGGTTGTTCTCGTGGCCACGTCGCGGGCAGGCCCGGCTGCCCCTAGCATGGCGCTGCCCCCGGCATGGCGCTGCCCCGCCCCGGCTCCCCCCGCTCCTGCCCCCCCGTCCTCTTCCCGTGATGGCGCTGTGCGGAAGGACCGGGCGGGAGCGGCTGCGAGGCTGTTAGCGCTGGGAGACGGGGCGGACCGACTTGGGGGAGCGCCGGCCAACGCGGGCGGGTGGGGAATGAAGGCCTTTGGAAGGAGCGAGGTGGGAGGGCAGCCACGGCGGGGCAGGCAGCACTGGGCATCACTGTTTCTGGGAAACCGAATTCGCTCCGCTCGATCGTGTCAGGACGTGGGGGAATTCTGGCTGGGGACCTGCCCGTAGTTGTATGGAGCCTGCTGAGAGGCGAGTTTTCCCTCTGAGGCGTCAGAGTCCTCTCTAAAGTTTCCTGATGCTTTTCTAGGACAGTACATGCAAAACGTATCGAATTAGTTGGATTTCTAAAAAAATAATTTTGAAAACGAGAGTCTTTAAAATTCCTTTTATGTGATAGAGTACAGCACAAAGAGAGTGTTTTCTTTCAGAATAGTGACTAGCTCAGTTGCAGTACGTTTCCTGTCTTACGTTTTCTGTAGATCCACAAAGTTTCAAGTGTGGTTCATTCTACTTTTGTTTTGATGGTTTGGGATGGGGTTTTTTTGGCGTTTTTTGCTTGCTTGTTTGGGTGGTTTTGTTTTTTTTTTTTTTTTGTCTGTACAAATAAGTTAGTCACACGTAGCTTTTTTGAGAAAGCTGAAAGGCTTTTAGGAAAATTATTTGGAACGTCGGCGTTTAGTGAAAGGTACTTGAAAATCTGTCAGGACTTCCTAGTAATTTGAAATTACTAGGCTTTCATTTGTGGTTTTTAAAAAAAATACTTCCAACGTTTCAACGTTATATGTAGCATTATTATTGCATTACATTTATGCACTGCAGGCTGATAACAGGACTGTTTTACACATAGAGAGAAGGTATTCTGATAACATGGTATTGTCCCAGTGGAAATGTTTTGTAAAGAGTACAAAGGGTACAGATTGCTGGGGTGAGGCCAAAGGTCCATGAAGCTCAGGAGATTGTCAGTGATGGTGGCCAGCAGTAAATGCCAAGAAAAGAATGAACAGCACAGTGACACATTGACAGTTCTCTCTGTGTGCTTCAGGGTCACGAGGCATGCCTTTGTTTAATGAAAACCTTTTTCTTTAAACTTTTTGTTTTTTAACAATGCATGTGCTTCTTTTTCTTTGTTAAGATCCACAGTGCCCTTCAACAGTGAATTTAGTGTCTGTATGTTTTGTGAATAAGGACCGTTTTTCTGAATCCACTGGATGATAGTTCATTGACTTATTTGGGTGAACGCAGTAATAGTCATTCCCTCTGCACTTTACCGTGCCTTTCAGGATTTGATGGTCCCTATCCTGACCACTTCTCTTCAGGAAGAATTCCTCCCCAAATGTAGCTGGATATGCCAGCTAAATTACACATCTGTAAATGTAAATTTGAGTGGGAGTTGTCACCGGTGGAAATTTTTTTGTAGTATTCTGGGTTTGCCTTTTTCATGGCCTTTAATTGTAGTGATGTACTATTTATACTATGTACTGGTAGAACAGCTGTGAGTTTAATCACGTGCATGTATGTAGATGGCTTGAAAAGCTGAATATAAATACTGTAGGAAAAAGTAAAATTGAGCCATTACACTTAAATCAAGGATGATCAGATCTGTAAGAGATAGCACTATAGCCCAGAAGGTAATAATTTGAAAATGAGATTAGTGTGCCTCAGTTAAGTAATTAAGTGTGAACTTCCAGTATTGTGATCCTGCTTGAGGGTTTTATTCCAGAATGTATCCCTAGGCCAAGGTTAGATGTGCTACAGCTCTGGTAAAGCATTCTCAATTATGGCATTTTAAGTGACTAGTGTAAAGGATCTTGACGTGTTGGAGCATTTTCATTATTCTGCTCAAGTCTTGAAACAGCACAGTTCTGCAGCAGTGCCTTTAGATAAGGTGCAAGAACTAACCTGTATAATTAAAATCCATTTTATTGTGTACACACAATTCAGTGTTGGGTTGTCAGACTTGGCTCTAGAGGACTGGCCTTTCTTGAGCTTAAGAATGAAAAAGAGAAACTTCACTAAGAGATTTGAGTAAATTGAGTATCTTAAGTTTAATGCCAAGAGTCTTGAGAGGTGCTTAATAGCATATCTGGATAGGGAGAGGAGTGTCAAAGTGATTCAGAGTCTAATGAACATAAAATTATATTAAGGGATTGAAATCGAGAAATAAGAGCAGCAGCTGAACCTAAAATTAAAATGTCTGTGCTGTCAAGTGTTACCTGGTGTGGTGGATCTTTTTGTTTTGAGACCTGAAGTTCTGGACTGGATGGACTTTGTGTATGCATTAGTAGCTCTCAGTGCGGGAATCAAAACTGTTTCTGTGACCCCTGTTATGCAGGAGGCTGCATTTCGTAAAGCACCATGGTGTCCACGTGCTGACATGGGTAAATGATGGTGGTAAAGGCTAGGAGCTGTGAACAGGTTTGCCTGATTGTTCATTGTCCTTTGGTGAAGCTCTAGCACTACTCAAGATGGCCACCAGAGCTGTGTTTCTATCATAAATACGCCATGCTCTTTGTTTTGAAAGAAATTGATGGAATACCTCTGGGGTTTCTTCTGGCTGGTGGTGTTTAATCATGTTCTGTTGTTTGCAGCTGTAATTACTTGGCACACATTCGTTATCATCTCGCTGGACAAAACTTCATTCCAGTTTTTGTTGGAAGTACCTACCAAAGCATGGTTTCGTGAATTTGAGCCAATGCAGTGATGACCTCTTAAACAAAAGCTTTTGGATATAAAGTGCAAGGGTGTTTTCCAACTCAGGTAGAATTTTCTTCTTTCAGGTGTCCTGAAAAATGGCTGATGATATTGATATTGAAGCAATGCTTGAAGCTCCTTACAAGAAGGTGAGAAAGAATATGCCAGTGAGGTCCTGTTTACCTTAATTTAGCATTATTCATGAAACTACTGCTGAACTGTAAACTAACATCCCTGGAGCCCTCATGATTTATCTTATTGGACATACATTACATGTAACTTTCAAGTTAATATATACTGTTAATGTAATTATATTGTGCAGTAGTTTCACTTCAGCGTGATGAATAAATGCCCATCTATCTCTCTTTGTAGACTTGCCTAACGATATCTCACCTCTACTCCCATGAATTCACCTTTGATTCCAGTGTGAACTGTCAATCATAAGGTAGTAATTGAGTGACGTATCGCTGTACCGTGGTCCCCTAGGTTAAAAACAAAACCACCAAACACAATCAAAACAAAACCATTCCACCCAAAAACCAACTAAACTAAGCCAAAACAAAAAACAAAACAAACCCCAGAAACCAAAATCCTAAAACCTTTCCTCTAAAATTGTGAAGTCTAGTTTGGTATAGCAACAAGGTGAATGCAGTGGTTTGGGAAAACAGCAGGGTTCCAATAATAACCTTTTCACTAGTCCCATGGCAAGTAAATATTTGAACTGTCTGCTCAGTGCAAGAAGAATGGGACTTGCTTTTAATGCAGAAGGCTGCTGGCGGTTAATCTTTCAACAGGGCAGATGAAAATCAATTGCCGAGTGAAGGAATTTACAGAAATTCTTGGATCCCTGAATAGAATGTTCTTAGCAAGTAAAAGACAGTATCACAGTCTGCGGTGTCATTCTAAAATAAGCTCTTTTATTCTTCTGTCCTAGTTGTTTAATTAGGAAATGTCAATTTTTCTGTGAATTTTTTATCAATTAGTTTAGTGATGTCTTTGACTTAAACCAGCAGCAAATGAATACTGTCTTTTTTGTTTTCCACCAGATGGTGGTGAAGTGTTAACAGACTGCATGCTTTAGCACTGAAAGAAATGTATATAAGTTTAAGTCGCCTAGGAATTGTACTTTTGATGTAACCAATGTGATTAAACTGTAAAGCCAGTATTTAAGTTATATAGCAGGTATTGTTAGTCTGTTCCACAGTGTTTATTACAACCGTGTCATGAATTTTGGATGAGCATTTGTAAGTTTTAAGTGGTATGTTTAGTTTATGTAATATCTAGCAGTTATGTTTACATCTTGAAGAGAAATTTGTGAACTGTTGTTTTAAAATTCTTGTGTCCTGGCTTAACATGGATATTTTCCATGTAAACAGGTATGGAAATAGGGAATGTTTAGGCTGGACTGGTGGATTATTGATGGCTTTCTTGGGAGTCGACGTTACTAAAGCAGTGTGAATCCCTGTTTGCTTCAGGGCGAGATGTGTGACAGAGGTGACATCAAGCTCTTACAACCCTTCATCGAAAATGAGTGAAGATCTCGGGAATGGCATCGGTCACAGGAAATCCATAGTGGCTGGCTGCTAGTGTAGCCACGGGGCTTAGGCAGAGATATAGCCTTGGTACTAATCAGAGGGGCTCGCAAACACCTCAGACTTCCTCTTAAATTTTATAGAAATAACATTTAGCCACTTGAGTGCTGAATTCTACAGGATAACTTGCTCTCTAAACCATGTAAGGAAGTATCTACAATTTAATACACACTTTTAAATGATGTAAGTCTTGTATTTTGTAATTGTATGACTTAAATTTAAGCAGCAAAGTGGTTAAACATGCCTACCTAAATTTTCTAAAGCTTTCCACATTAAACTGTAAACAAGTAATTTAGTATTAAAATTTTTGTTTTTTATTTTCTTATTCCTATTCCCATTACCCTTTGACTACTTGAAATATTTCCGCTTCGTCCTCACGATGTTCTTCTATCAACCCTGCTTAGGATGAGAACAAATTGAGCAGTGCCAATGGCCATGAAGAACGCAGCAAGAAGTAAGTGTTTTCTCAGCTCTCTACATTTGGGTAGAGGCTGCTGATTTTCGTGGACTTGTGAATCCATGTCAGTAGTATTTAAGGAGATAATTTGAAAAAGCTTAATGTTTGCAGTTGCAGCAATTTGGAAATTTTCTTCTGTTTACAAATGTAATTAATACCCTTTGCAACTGATGTAATCAAAATTGTGGAAACATTCATGTAGCATCAGACAAAAATACAGATTTGGTCTCTTCAGCATATTTAAAATTTTGTTACTTTAGCTGTGCAGTGGATTTTGCATTCTAAATTTTCTTTTGTAGAATTGTGTTTTGGAGCAGTTGAAAGCAGTTGAAGACATCAGTGCTTTCTTGAAACGATTTATGATGTTGAATCGCTTTGCTCTATTCTCTGCATCTCTACCCTTTGAAAACTTAAACATTTGTAATACCAGTTTTTAAAAAAACAAGAGTATAAGTCTACCTGTTCAGCAAGCATAATTCCAGGGTGGGAACACCTGCTGATATCCAAGAGGTTTTTAAGTCTGTAAAATAAATTTCTTACCATACAAGCATCATTTGGCCAAGAGGTAATTGATGTAAAAAGAGCAATTACGAAATTGCTAGTTTGACTCAACACTAGCAAGTTAGCTATGTGTATGAATGCACTGAAGTAAGCATGTATGCTGTCATCACCTTCTGAAATCATACAGATGACATGCTGAAGGACTCCAAAGGAAGTTTCTTCTCAGGTCTATAAATATTTGGGAAATGATAAATCCCTTTTCAAGGTCAGACTTAGGCTGGAATCACATTATCTAAAATTGATTATACCTTTTACTTGTGTTCTAAATCATACTGTGAAAATAATTTTCACGCTAAATACTTAGACCTCTAAAACCCCATCAAAAGCAGCTGCTATCAATATTTTTAAGCCCTAGAAGTACATTTTGGTACAGTTCTTGTTCCCCATAATCATTAAAGAACTATTCTGTTTGTGATGTGTGACAGTGTACTCTGTTGCTGAAGACAAAGGTGTATGTAGGGTTTGCAATCTTCCTGCTTTGCTTTAAAACAATCCAGTTGTGTTCAAATGATATTCGTCTACTTCAGTTGGGCAAATACTGAAGGAAGATTTAAACTCAGGAAAAACCACAGCAAACATCAGCAACTTAAAAAAAAACAATGTGGAGCTTTCAGTAATTGTCAAATCATACTTAAATGTCTATTTTATTGATCAGACGATTTAAGGATCTGCATTTTTATTAGATGTCTGTACTGTAGGGTGCAGCTCAGTCGTGATTTGAAGGCTAGATGGAAGTCCATGGATCTGGACTGCTGGGAGTCCGTGCCTGTTGGATAGGGAATAGCTGCTGTCATTGGTGAAGAGTGGCTGCATTTATTAGTTAGAGGTACTGGCCAGTATAGTGAGGTCCAGGGAGTGTTTTTTAGAGCTATTTTAGTAGTGAGTGTTTTCGGGTTTTATCTTGGGGAAACGTTGGTAAATTAAGGATCCTAGAGGAGAAGGGACAGTGTGTACCTAGCCATCACATACTGCCTTACATCAGGAAGTGTGGTTGTGATGCTGATGACACCACCCAGAAATAGAGAACTATCAGAATTGTGAAGCTTCTGAATATCAGGTTTTGATGCAGCAGCCTCTCTGTCCATACGAAAATATTAAAGAAACTAATGGACTATGGCAGATAAGAAAAAAAAGAAATATTCTGGTGTTTAAAACATAATTGCAAAATGTTTTTCTTTAGAGATAAATACTAAGATAGTTTGAATGGGCCTTCCTAGGTGGTGATTGGAGAGCAAAAGCTATTAGTAATTAGGCTCAGATGTCGCAGGTGAGAGATTTTTTTACTTCAGAAAATGAAACTGACAAGAAGTCTTAGTTTATACATGGCCATAGAAACTCCAAAGGGACGAGCTTTTTGTAATTCAGATGCCCTTTTAAAAGAGTTTTTAAGAGTATGAGTGACCACGTTGAGAAAGGATATATGCCATCAAGAGGCCCAGAAGGAGGAAGAGGAAAAAATCAATGACAAAGGATATTTCCAACTTCAAAAGTTTAGCAGCAAAGTTTATTATTTTGCTGTCTTAAGTAATGGCTTGAGCATCTGTTTAACATGTGTCTTGTGTATACATACAGATGTATTTTAGAAGCTAGGAGATGGTAAACTTTGGTGGTCTGAGGGCTGAGATGGAGGAAGAAGGTTGTGAACAATCCAAATGAAATAACACAACAGTTGCTCGCTGTGTTTCAAATATGAGGTATAATTGACATGCAGGTTTTAGAAGATTCAGTTTTCTAAGTAAACTGGTAAAGTTACTAAAATCTGCAGTCTGCCCCAAATGTTTAACAGCCATAGACTTGAAAAAGAAGCAAGTGGTTTATGAGTAGGAGTAACAAGTAGGAAGCAAAACTCTTAAACAGCATGTTAAAGACGTTTGGCAGGGAGTATTAAGAGGAAACAACCTTCCTTTCCCTTAGACTTGCCTCTTCCTTTCTATTTTTGTTGTTTTGTTTTATTTTACTTTATCATTTATTCTTAGAGTCATGATGCAGTGTTTAAAGTATATTTGAGTGCCACATGAAGTCTCCAACTGCATATATTTATTTAAAAATTTTTAATTGCTAGAGAATGCTATCAGAAGAGCAAAAGGACTAAAAACCTATTTTCTGTGTTAGAACTAGTACATAGCAGTTGAAGTACTTCATGTGGAACTTGGAATGTGGGGTGAATAACACCGACCTATGTGTGTAACTGAAGGTACGCTTTTCTTTGTCAGGAGAAAAAAGAGCAAGAGCCGAAGTCGAAGCCATGACAGAAAGAGGAGCAGAAGTAAGGAACGCAAACGGAGCCGAGATCGGGAACGGAAAAAGAGCAGAAGCCGGGAAAGGAAACGGAGCAGAAGCAAAGAACGCAGACGCAGCCGGTCCAGGAGTAGAGATCGCAGATTCAGAGGCCGCTATAGAAGTCCCTAGTAGGTTATTTCTTCAGAGTTGCATGTGGGCTGCTTCAGTGTTATAATGTGGAAGGTTAAAGTTTCACTCTCTGCTTTCTAAATTGGTCAATAATTATCATAGAGAAGAAGCTGAGAGGTTAAGTTTGAAGAATGTCAATAAAAAAAGAGTGAAAAAGAGGGGACAGTAATGTTCCTCTTCTAGTTTTCATTCTTAGCCAAACGTGGAGATGGGAAAACAAATGAAGGAAGGTGTACAGCTGACTGGAAGACAAAGTTTATCACAGAATCAGTATATAAACCAAATTCTCTCCATGTCCTAACGATCTTAAGTATATGAACTTGATGGCTTAACTGTCAAAAAATTAATAGTAGTCTGTTAATTTGGTTACAGGCTCATACCTCCCCCTTTTTTTTTTATTACTGAAGATTTTTACTGTCTTGCTGTTCTTGAGCATTAACTCCATAAATGGGAGTTCACACAAACATATTCCATGTTTATGCATCTAAACTGGGAGCATCTTGTCTTAGCAATGCCTATGTGTTACATGTTTGCCCTGCTTTTTTCTCAGACTTATTTAGAGGCTGACAAGAATTCTTTTGTTCCTCTCAGATATTTAGTTTGCTAGAACTTCAGCAATAGGTAGTTCCAGGCACTTGTAAATCAGTTCTCAAAAAATGTTTTTTCATCAGTATAATTTCTGATGGCTTGTACTGCTGCTCTTCCCTTTGCTTCCCATTGCCTCTTTCTGCAGAAACACAGTGAGAAGTGGGCTGTATGCTTGACTGTCATTGATTACCTGAGGCTGCTCTTTGCTGTTGTCTGGGTCTTATCTCAACTGTTGTCAAATCTTGGAGTGCAAGATCATGTAAAATGAAGGCATTTGAAAAGGATTTTTTTAATCATGACATGTAATGCCATCCATGATAGAGAACTCTCGATGTTTGAGCAGACAGTGTTTACCTTCTGGTAAATTGTAGGCTTGTGCACTTTTATGCACATGAATGTTTTTCTTGGGGCTTTTTGTACTCTTGGACTACAAACAAAACTTTCTGAGGTCTCAGAATCTCTGCTAAGTCACCCGAATGTTCACATTTTCGTAATGAAAGCCGACTGCAGTTTCCGAGTCCTCTAAGGTGTGGTGGCATGCTGTGTATCATCAGTCCCGTGTGTGTGGGGATCATAAAATATCAGCCCTGCTTTTCCTTTGTCTTGAGTATCAGAGCCTCTATACACTGCTTGCTCTAAGGCTTCAGTTGTAAAGATTACAGCAGTGCAGAGTTGTTTTCCTACAACTCTTTGGCACCTGTAAGATTACTGTAGCTAGTTGGGTTGTGCCGGTGCCACTGTTGTGGCTCAAGGTACAGAGGACCTTGATCAAAAGCTTCAGCCTTCTGTATATGGAGCCTGCTGGTCTCCTTCCCTCCAGTGCTGTGTTATGTGGAAAGGATATCCTTTGTCTCATCTTGTAGTTGGGAGTTGCTGCATTCTTTGTGCTGTGTTGGAGGGTTTTATTCTTGTCACTGGGTGAGAAGGTCTTTCACCTGGAGAAATTTAGGGAGTTCCAGTGTTCTGGTCTTCCAAAATAATTTCTGCAAGTAGAGGTTGAGAGTATTGATGTTACTACAATAACCCACGCCTGTTCTAATGCACTATGTTATGCCAGAAAGGTAAGTAGTTGCAAGGGGTCTTTGCTCTCCTGACACTCTCCCACAGCTGTTTTGGGGATTCCTCTGGTGTTACAAGAAGCAGGGATAATGTAGTATGCTCTGAGGATACACAGTTGTGCTTATTCATTTCATAGTTTGTTCGCTGCTTCAGTTGCCAAATCCTTGGTTTCATTTAACCAAGCAGAATTGTAGTGTGTTTAGATGTTTTGTGGAAGACGAGTGGAGGGGCAGGCACATGTGTCCCAGAAGCTTTGGTGTTGACTGCTGGCAGTCAGCAAGCAGTTGCTGTAATTCAGTTGTAGATGATGAATGGTTCTGTTAAAATTATAAACATGCTAATGTGATTCCAGAATTGTAGTTTTGAGCTCTAAATTTGTGAAAGAGGACCTCAGAAGATGCAATTGTGAAGAGTTCTTGTTCCTGGCTCTTAAAATGCAGAGACCCACCTTTAAATCTCTACAATAGGTGCTGAGTTTCAGAGGGACAAAAATTTTGGAGATAAAACTTCCCACATCACCAGCCACCTTTGGGTTTACCAATACTGAGCTTTTATTTGAAGAAGTCACCTCTGTATCAGTGCCATAAGCTCAGTGTTTCAAAAGTGACTGCCAGAGTATTCTTTCTGGCTCGAGAATTTACTTCTGGAATCTCCCCTTGTGGGGCTATTCCAGTGGTTCTAGGTTGGAGTTACTGCTGACAGGTTGTAGCTGACTGCAGCATCCAGATCAAATTGCTTTATGGCTCCTATTTTTTAATTTTTTTTTTTTTTTAACTGGTGGTCTTCCTCATGAGCTTTATAAAGGCACATTTTCAAGCTGAGATGGTTTTGATGCTCGGAGCAATTGAGGCATCTCAGCAGTAGTGAGAAAAATGTTTAGTATAGGTAGTTTTGAAGGAACAGGAAGAGCGAGTGTTACTGAGAACCTGAAAACTTCAAGTTTATCACTGTAGGCTTGTAATTGTGGTGAAATACTTTAATTTTTTAAAATTAGATTAAAATTAGGTGATTGGCTTGCATTGCTTAGTGTTCACAGGGATTTTTTTTCTCATGTTATTTTCTCATATGCTGTCCTTTAAGTGTTACATAGTGTATCATTAGGTCTCTTAGGAGGAAAAACTTGACTGAGTAGTCCTGCTTAGACATCTGTCAGGCAAAATCCCAGCTGCTGCTAACATACAGTACAAGTCACTTAGATCATCCTGTTTCTATTCTGAAACCAAGAATTTAGACAAAGCCGTTAGGAAAACGTGTTTATTACACTGATGACTGAAAGCTCCTTCTGATTTTCCTGGACTTGGTTTGCCTTGGTTGGCATTGTTTTTGTCAGAGTATTGAATATGAATGAGCAGGTAAAAGCTGATAATTTGCTGGCTGTCTTCTGACCTGACCATTGTTGGGCCTATGTGGCATCACATAGGTTTTGTGAAAGTGTGTGATGTGGCTGCACACAGGATTTTGGCTTACAAAGGTGACTCCTAGATATATAGATTAATGGCTTGTGACGTGGTGCTTCTGTACAGGTTAGCAGGAACTGGGCAACAATTGTAGAGACAGTAGAAGCAAAGAAGAAACTTTACTTGAGATCTACAGCTTTACAAGCAAGTCTGCTTAGAAAAAACACAGGGAGAATTCTGTTGAAAAGACATTTTGAGAAGGTAACTTGGACTCTCACTTGGCCCTAGGCAGCTTTCTGCTTGGTCTGTTCCAGTGGTCTGGGGTTTCCTAATGTTGCTCCCATGGAGTTCTGTAAATAAGACAGTACTAGTCAGGAGTGAAAATGAAGATTTTTGGAGTTGTGGGGGGTTGTGGCTTTTCCTTACCCTTTTTTCCTTTTCCCTTCCCCCCCACCCCACTTTATGCATGTATTTGAAAACTGTTACTTCTCAGTTGTTTGTGTTCTGGTTTTGTTATTCATTAGGTTTAGACAAATACTTAAAATATTTCTTTCACCATTTCTTCCAAAACTTATGATCTTAATTATTTATTATTGTTTAGTTGGTCTGCATGTTAAGTATTCTGGAATCACTATACTTGGTTTGTCTGGCTGCATTTGAATTTAAATGAAGAGCACCATGTTTCAGATGTGAAGGTGCAAGGTAATCCCACGTCTGATAAGAAGGTAGCCTTTGATATGAGTATCAGCATTTCCAGATGCAGTTTTTGGCAGTTGTCCCATAGATACTGAAGACCCTGAAAGGCCACTCCTAGCAATAATTTGTCTGGACTTGAGCAGGAAATGGACTAATTTATCCTAGGCAAAAAAAGGTCTGGTTTTGATCAATACTGAGCTCATCTTGACATGTGTCTGTGTTCTGTGTCTTATTTTCTCTTAATAAGTAGTTATCTTCTCTTAATAACTAGTTTCTAAATGATCTTTTTTCTTTATTTTTTTTCTTCCAGTGTTGTACAGGGCCATATTTTCCTTGCTTTAACCTGGCCAGCACGGTTTTGGATCTTGGCCCACTACTTCCACCTGTGTCATGATATGTTTAAAAAATGGGCATCCTCCTCCTTACGGTGGATGCTGAGTTTAACTATAAGCATTACTGCTCCACTGAGGAGCAAGAAGACGTTTTTCAGACAAATTGCGTGGCTAAATGGATTTAGTGAAAGACTACTTAATGTCTTCAGCCTGCCGTGTCTTTCAGGGTGTTTCACATCAATTTGTAGCCACAGCAGAAAGAATCAATTGTGTACAGATGGAAAGCCAAAGCCCAGTGCACAGCATTCAGTCTGTGCAGCAGTGCCTCTGCGTTTGGTGGAGATACAGGAAGAATGTGACCAGGTGTTGTTCTTTGCCTTTTGAACAACTCTCTACCAGGACATCAAAGTCAGGGAGAGCACGCAGGATGAATCTTACTGCTCATGTCAGAGTCTGTTCCTGGGTGCCCCATGAACTAACTAGCAAGAGGACTGTCCTTAACATGGAAACAAAGGGCGGATTAGTTTGTTTGAACAGACTCTATGATGCCTGGAGAATTAAATTAGATTCAGTCAAGAGATTGGATTCCTTTTGTGGTTACATGTCTGTATACAGCTGACAGCTGTGTTCACTGCTTCTGTGGTTTGATGGCCATTAGGAATTTTAAGGAAGCTTCATTTACATGTTTGCAGCACTTTGGTGGTGAGAGCCGAGGCAACATTAGTGAATCCCTTGCAGGTTTCTGCATGGAGCTACTTTGGTTTGCTCTTGCCCCTTAGATTTCATGGAACTTTTGATTTTAAAATGTTATACTCAAGCAAGTAATCCTTCCAGTGCCACTTGGCATACAGCTCTCAGGCTGAGTTCCAGGCCATGAATGCTATGCTTTGCAGTCATCAGTATGTAGAACTTGCATGTGGAAAAAAAAACAGGTGAAAATGTGACAGTAGTTGTAGCTCAGAATAGTTAGCACATACAAATGTGCCATGGCTGAATGGCTCATAAAGAATCCTGCATATTCTGGACTTCTGTGATATAGGTGAAAGTGAGAGGGGATCTTATGCTCTCTGCCTTATGATCTGAAGTGCTGCATGTATTGATAACAACTGATAATCTTCTGCATGCTGTGGGTGCTGCTAATGGAAATGCTGACAAGTTCAGAGGCAGGGGTGGGTGAGCACTTGCAGTGTAGTGTGAGTACAGACAGACTATCTTGAATTCAAGTACTCAGGTGTCTTGTCTTTTCTTCTGCCATAGTTCTGGTCCAAAATTCAACAGTGCCATCAGAGGGAAGATTGGTCTGCCTCACAGCATCAAATTAAGGTTTTTGACTTTTCTGTTTTTCATTGCATCATTAATAGGTTTTGTTTAGAACCAGGGGTGGTAGAAGGTTTTCTTCTAATCTTGTTGATCTTTCTTTTTAGCAGACGTCGCTCCAGAAGCAAAAGTCCTTTCAGAAAAGACAAAAGCCCTGTTAGGTATGACTATGTATATATATATATATATGTATGTATGTATGTTTGAGTTTGTTTGGTTTTGTCCAGTTGGAGCTGGAAGAGTGATGGTGAAATAATGTATGACTACTTGCTCTCTAGCTTATATTCATAAGAGATGCTGGAATTCATTGAGAAAGCCAGTGAGAGAAGAGCATTGATAATATGTTGCTTTCTCCCCATGTCATAAAAGGTTGGAAATAATGTCAGTTTGCAAAACAAGTCTCAATTTGTTTGTTTTTTGTGTTTCTGTATTCTCAATCTTTTCCCCATTAATTGAGATTTAAATTTGCTTTTCTGTTAGATTGCACTTAATAGCTAGAGTATGGAATGGGGAAGTACGAATGCTTTTTTTTCCTGTCCAGTATTTATTCATGTCATTTGTTGAGAAGCTATAGGCCTCTGCAATCTAGGATCTGCTTATCCATTCTTAGGCTTCTCATTTAAGGGAATGGGATTTAGATACCTGCTAATGAGATTATTCTCTTACATTAATGCAGTTAAATTTAACTAATCTTTTTGTTCTTCAATGACTGACAAACTCTTACCGAGATAATTCGGTTTAAATTTTTACTGTATTTTCTCAGTGATTAGTATCTATGCGATTATTTTAATAAAAATACATACTACATGGCTGGAAGCTCAATCCATCCACCATGCTACTTCTTGTGTAACTTGTACTTGAGTACAAGTTAGATCTGTTTAGATTTGAAGCTTTAATACATTAGAAGTGGAGCATCTAATTTCAGCTAATAGTTCAGTATTGAAATAAAATTATTCTAGTTCTTAATGTATCAAGGATCAAAGTAATTCACTGTTCATACTTTATGGGTTAACAAAACGAAACTATGAACTGAGGACTGAGAGTTTTGTTTACATGGATGTCAGTCATGTTTTAGGCGTTGGCTGTAGTGACTCCAAAGTGACTGGGTAAATGCAAGGTTTGAGTTGGCAAAGCCTAGCTCACACTACTTGTCTGAGAATTTGGACAGCCAGTCTGTGCTAGTTCACTCTGTTTGCCTTTACGTTCTTGTCCTTCTATCTTTTTGATGAAAAGGACATCTAAGCTTCATAGTGTGTATCTGGTACCAGTTCTAGACAGTAGCAAAATAGTACCTCTGTTTAGTTTATGCTTCTGCACTTAAAATAGAATTTTCCAGTAATGTTTGGTACTCACAGTTGAAATAGGATATTCAGTCATTTTATAACTTACCATGTTAATACTTGGTACTCCCTACAGTTCTTAACTCTGCCTTTTTTTTAATACACTAGGAATATTTTTTCCCATTAGACTGTGAAGTACTGATTATTTAGTGTTTCATGTGTGTTCTAGGGATGAGTTCTCTTAATTCAGTTGATTTTTTTTTTTTTTAACTGAGCTTTACTCTTTCCAGAGAACCTATTGATAATCTTACCCCTGAGGAGAGGGATGCTCGAACAGTGTTCTGCATGCAGTTGGCTGCAAGAATTCGACCAAGAGACCTAGAAGAGTTTTTCTCTACAGTAGGGAAGGTAATTGATAGGGAAGTTAAAATCATTCTGAATTCTGCCTCAAGCTGTCCTAGTACAGCTTAAGTACAAATTAGATGATTTTTCAGAATTGCAAGCATGTGGCTTTTTGGAATGTCCTATACCTGTGCAAAGGGAGATTAGCAATGAACTAATTATTAAAAGCTTTGAACACGAAAATACAGTTTCTCAGTTCATTATTAATGGGATGTGAGGCAAAACATGCTGATGCAATTCTGACTCAAACAACTTCATTTTTCATATTTTTTTTTCAGATAGGTCTGTCAGTGTAATTTGAAAGTTTATGTAACTTCTAAGTTGGAAAAGCTTCACTTGTTCTATCAGCTATAAGTTTCTTGTGTAAGGCATTAGAGTGCTGCAAGCTCTGTCACATACAAAAGCAAAACAGCAGTTTCAATGCTAGCTTGCCTCTGGGATATGTTTGTTTAAAAAGGGTGTATGCTGCTGTGGAGTTAAAGCTGTTGGCTTGGCAAATAATTCTCCGTATTAATACATGTCTGAGAAACAAGCTGATTAGGTTTTTTCCTTTTTCTCTAAAAGTATTTCTGTCTGTGTTCTTGCCTTTCAGGTTCGTGATGTGCGGATGATTTCAGACAGAAATTCCAGACGTTCAAAGGGAATTGCTTATGTTGAATTTGTTGATGTTAGTTCAGTGCCCTTGGCAATAGGACTGACTGGACAGAGAGTCCTGGGTGTACCTATTATAGTACAGGCATCACAGGTAAGGAATTGTAAACCACATTTTTGTTAATGCAGAGTTATACCTCTTGTGTCTTGAGAAACGTCATGTTTGAAAATGTGCTGACCACTGAATGTTTGAAAAACCTTAACAAGGATGATTATTTAAGCGAGTGATAATGGAATTTTGTTTCCCATAGATAACAGACAAATTCAAGTGATTCAAAGTAACTATGTTACAAAAGTGAAGGCTATATTGTGTATGCTTTCCAGATAATCTACTTAGGTAGAAACCAGAATTCTGCATGAGGTTGTTGAATTGGAAGGCTTTTGGAATCTGTCTCTACTTGGTCACGGTCTTGGCTTTTGTAGCTGTTCATTTCAAGTCTGATGAATAGACTGCATGTCATGCAACAGCTTCCGTATGTTTGAATCTTCTAGTTTAGGTCTGATAGATATTCTTATATTAGGGGTTTTTTATTTCTAATCAAAGGTGAATTTTTATTTTCTCCTCAGGCAGAGAAAAACAGAGCAGCAGCAATGGCAAATAACCTGCAGAAGGGCAGTGCTGGTCCTATGAGGCTCTATGTGGGATCATTACACTTCAACATAACTGAAGATATGCTTCGAGGAATTTTTGAGCCGTTTGGCAGGGTAAACTTTAATTTGGCATGTTGTGTTAGTTTATTTGAAAAATCCAGCTTAGTTGTAGAGCACTGTCAGTTTCTGGAAATAATTCAGCTTCATACTCAAAAAACACTTAGGTCTTTCTTGCACTGCTGTGCCTATGCATCCACAGGCCTTGGGTATGTAGGTAGCATTGGAGAGCAGATGAAAACTTGGATTTGTGGTGGTGTCCAGTGAATTTGAATGGCAGGTCTTAGAAAGTTCAGAATTCAATGAATATCTGGAATTAGGGAACAAGGGAAAAAATACTCTGAAACCACACAAATTCTCTTTGTTGTATCCTGCTCTGGCAACTTGTAGTATCTTTCCCTTTCCGGATTGTGAATGAGAGCCCCATTTCATGGGTTAAAGCACGAAACACAGAACTGGGGCTGAGGTCTCTGAGAATAGTACTGTCTATCATCCGTTTCTGACGACTTTGCTGCAGCTTTAGCTGACGTTAAGACCATGAAGTAGCAGTACCTATAGACAGCTCTGACTTGGGCCCATTCTCACTCCTGAGCATTGGGCAGCAGGATACAGCTTATTATAATAAAATTATTATATAGAGAGAATTATGGAAGTGAGCAGATAAACCCTAAAGTTTCCTGTGGAGTTACAATATGTTAGCCCTACTGTGCTACAGTACTGGGGTATGTATCATTTAAGTCGGGGAGAAATTATTCAACGTGCTTCTTAACGGGTAAAAAGAAGTCTGTTAATGTTGGAGGTTTTTGCCTACTGTCTTTGGATATGAACTCTGCCTCATATACACATACTGTATGCTTTTCACATGCTTTATTCAGACTCAGTATGCATATCCCTTTAAATCTCTTGTGCAAAACCCTGAATTGCTACAATTGATTAAATTTTAATCCACATGGCTGCACTTCTGGTGATTTGGGGTTGTTTTTTGCCATCAAGGTCTGGCAGTAGGATTAAGGTAGTTTAGGAGGCTTATATGGAGCCCTGTGAAGATTTTTCCTTCTTATTCCCTGTATTCGGGTCCTTCCAATGATACTTTATGGCTAATGTATAACTCAGCGATGTGTTTTAAATTCAGCAGCTGTAAACTTCTAGGAGTTCCCATGTACCAATAGTTACTAAAATATACAGCTTTTTCTTAAAGATCCTTGTCAGTCATGCATACTGCTTTTCTTAGCTTGCAATACAGTCCTCTCAGCATATGAGGTGCCATGATCAGTGTGTTTCAGTTACAATCTGATCATGTCTGCATGCTCGTTCTGCTAGAATTCTGCATCAGGATCAAGCCTCTACCTGTAGATGAGCTCAAAACCCTTATGTTTACCTGCTTCTGTGTTAATATCCAAGTACCTATTTAGCTCTCTGTGTACTAATTTTGAAATGAGGAAGGAATGAGAAGCTAATTTAAAAAAAAATAATAGTAACAGTTTCACATTCACATGTGTGTATTTGACAGAGCTGTTTTCGTGTTGTATTCTGGGTATCTTGGGGTTTGTTCCAAAATGTCTGATAATAAATAGCTTTATTCTTATCTTTAGATTGAAAGTATTCAGCTCATGATGGATAGTGAAACTGGACGCTCAAAAGGATATGGATTCATTACGGTATGACTAGAATTGCCAGGTTTCTTAGACAATTTCTGAGTGTAACCTTCCCACATAGGAGAGTAACTATGAATCTTCCTGTGTATCTGTGTGGTTATATAGTAGCAATCTAAACATAATGCACTGAACATAATCTAAATTTGTTACATCTGCATAGGAGCTACTAAATTGCTACTTGATAACTCTACATAGCTTATTTTAGAAGTGTCATGTTGCAGGATGCAGCACTGGGTTTTTTCTTTGTTTCTGATGGTGGTGTGGGTATGAGGAATAAATGTGCTTCGATGGGAATAATTTCGTTTGTACTCAGTGCCTGTAAAAGCAAATGCTGGCTTCTGCAGGCAAAGACACTAGTAAAGAGCGGTATTTTTTATAGCTGAAAATAATTGAATTTGAGCTTGTTAGGGGAAATAAAATTTTAGAGGCTGAAACTTTTAGTTGAAAACCTCTTTCCTCTTTACCCTCAGGTACACAATTTTGTGAACTTGGGTTTCTTGGCTGACCAGATAATTTGTCATGGGGAAAAATGTCTCAGCTGGGACCTCTGGCATGTGGACACAAATGAAACCAAACTTAATATATAGTTCATACTTGAAGGTTTTAAAAATGATAAAATGCTTGTATCTTTATTTTGATGTTTCTCAGCATGAAGCAGAACATCTCTTAGGAATAACCAGTAAATACCATGGCAGTTGTAAGGTTGCAAAGGAATTGAGTGTCACTCTTGAAGGAGAACCACAGCCATGACTTCTATTGATTGCAGTATCTTGATGCTATAACTTCAACAATATATTTAAATATATAGTACTTACATATGAAAAAGTAAATACCAAAGTATGCGTGTGTTTGGTTTAAATGAAAAATACCAAGCACATTTGCATTAGCTTGTTGCTGTTACCTTACAGGGTTTCTTCTATTTGCGTAATTGTGGATATTACATAAATTAGAAGTGTTGCTGAGTCCTTTAGGCAAGTATTTCTGAATTTGTTTTTCCGATCTACAGTTCTCAGACTCTGAATGTGCCAAAAAGGCCCTGGAACAACTCAATGGATTTGAGCTGGCTGGGAGGCCAATGAAAGTCGGCCACGTAACTGAGCGTACTGATGCTTCCAGTGCTAGCTCGTTTTTGGACAGTGATGAGTTGGAACGGACTGGAATTGACTTGGGAACGACTGGTCGCCTTCAGCTGATGGCAAGACTTGCAGAAGGTACGGTGCTGCATAACAAGTGTGTGAAGAAGTTTGTAGAATTTTAGTTAAAACACTTCACAGAATGTTAGGATCAATGTATGAAACTTTTAAATGCATGGTATTTTTTGTCTGTTGATAAAAGGAAGATTTTTTTGTACTTCTGTTACTGCATCCCTAAGTGAAAAGGCTTGCTCCAAGGTCTCTCTGTGTTCTGTTCCAGGTACTGGTTTGCAGATTCCTCCAGCTGCACAGCAGGCTCTGCAGATGAGTGGGTCTTTGGCCTTTGGAGCTGTGACAGGTAAGAAATTACAGCCTATATGTATTTTTTTTAATTACTTTTTAAATTTGAGACAGGAGGTACTTAATTATGTTTTTTTTGTCTTTTAAAATGAGAATAGAAGTATTGCAGCATGTTTTACAAGTGGTAAAACACTGCAAATCCATAAGCAAATAACTAGTGACAGTATATCACAATTTGGATGGGTATGATTCACTTTGCATATTTTTCCAAATCTGCTGTTTTTCATCCCAAACCTTTATCTCTTCACTATTCTCTGTGCTAGTGAGGATTTGTATGTTCTACTGCAGTGTAAGTATTGACTTAAAAATGGCAAGCTCAGAATTGGAAGGGGATTGACCTCTTTAAAAAAACCAAAGCTGTAAGAGACACAGGAAGGTTATTGGGACTTGATGGAGGACACATCAGAAAGATGGCAGCAGTGTTTTTACAGCATATGTCCTTGTGAGGAAAGACATTTTATGTCAGGGAACATGTGTGTTGCTTGGATTTGGCTGTAATTCTATGTGTATTCTGCAGGTGGGTATGCTGGAATGAGGCTGAGGGATGTGATTGCTGCAGCTTAGTTCATAGCTGGCCTGAAAAACAAACTATTCATGGGGCCTTCAGAACTAGAGCAGGGAGTAACCTCCCTGAAGTTTACTTTTTTTTGCTACTTTTGATTAATACTATGAACAAAAGATAAGCAACTGTCATAGCAGTTGAAAAGACCTGAGTGTCACAAATAACCAGATGCTGGAATGTGTGGGAAATGGTAGGAAAGTAGCAAAGAAAAGGTGGCATTGTTGTTTGCCTTCCAGCAGAGCTTGTAATGGAAGTGATTCAGACTTAGTAAGATAGGTCTGAATCATTTTACTGAAGGTCAGGTGCAGTCTTAAGAAGAGCATACATATGAAGCTGTAGACAGTTGCTTAAAGAATATAATGGAGTTGTTCTAGAGGTGTCCCCTTGGAAGGAAAAGGAACTGGCCAGTGACAGAAAAATGTTGGTTGTCTGTTTGAGAAGGATGAATAACGTGAGGAAAAGTGTATCTAGTCCGGAAAGAGAAGGAAAGGTAACCAGCGCTGAAGTTAGAGCAACATTAATGGTTATAAAGTAGTGTGGCAGTCTTGTGTAGAAATGCATGTTGGCAATTAGAAACGGGAGGTGTTTAAAATAAACACCAGTCCTTTTCCTCCCCTGCATTTGAAACAAACAGGGTCAAAAAAATCCGTGGCCAAAATGTCTTGACACAGCTGAATGGTTCAGGTAGGATGAAATCAGCATGAGAAAAACATGGCTGCAGAGAAATAAATTATGAGGCTGAATACAGGTGTTAGAAGAATATGCATGTTTAGCAACTGTAGAAACAAAGGTCGTAGGGGTAGTATTGTTCATTCCACTTGTATTGTACTAAAGGAATAATGCAGACTTGTGCAACTTAAATAACTTGGGAAAAAGATAAGGCTTTTTGCTGCCGTAGAGTCATGAGCTATCCCCAAAGTGAGATTTGGTTATGGATTAAAGATCTCTTTACTCTTGTTAGAGAAAATTACTACCAGGAATTATGTCATTGTGGGAGACTTTAACTTCCCCGATACAGATTGGAGAAGAATTGCTAGTAATAATGGTGGGGCCCAGATATTCCTGGATGTGATATCCGACAAATTTCTTCATCAAACACTCACTGACTCATGAAGAGGGGATGCTATTTTAAACTCAATTTGGTAAGTAATGAAGACATTATGGATGAGAATAGAAATGACCATTGACTTGAGGGATCGTGAGTTGCTCACATTTAAATGGAAGGATACACAAATAGGTCTAACTGGTGATTGAAGAAACAAGGCAATTTAATCTTCCGATCTGAGCAACTTGTGTGTTTGAACAGGCAGGATGTGAAAAGTTTCTTCTGTTTCACATTGTTAATCCTGTGTTGGATCTGTATTCTACAGAAAGAAGTCCTGCCCCCTTTAGTGTGGGCTCCATGGTAAACCTGGGTGATCAGCTACCTTAAAAGAAATAATGAATGACCACACAGCCTATGAAGAATAGGAAAAAGGACTGATAATGGAACAATAGTTTTAGTTTGGGAAACAGATAAAAAGATAATTGATAATTGTCTGCCAGACAGATGGAGTTAGACATTGTGAAAGTCTTGAAAGCAATAGATGGTTTATCAACTCTTGAAGGAAAAAAAAAAAAAAGGAAGTGGGATGCAGGTAAATGAAAAACTACTCCCAAGATGTTTCTATGTATTTTGTTGCCTTTATTTGTAGTGGGGATACGGGTCATAAAGTTGGGAATTTGAGGAAGGTAAGACAGGAATATGTTGTTCAAAAATGAAAAAAAAAGAAAATTACTCCCAAAGTAGAAACAAAACTAAAAGTAAGAGGCTAATGTAAACAGTTCAGAGGAGTAAAACTCCCATGAAATGAGTGATGGAATACGTGTGTGAAACATGAGGACTCATTTCTGGTATTGTCAATAAACATTTTAAGTCCATGATATGGTATATCACTGAAACACGTGACTCTAAATTATGTACACTTAAAGGATGAACAATGTGGTCTGGCCAGATTCTGGTCCTGTTACTGACTAGGCTTTGCTCCTTCAGAAGTCATACCAAAGAAGTACCCTTCTTACCGGAGAACATTATGAAAGTGTAGCACACTGTCAGAAACTGCATTTAAAGACCAACAGTCTTTGATAAAACTGCCTTTCCTTGGCAGAGGAGGAGCAGCTTCTTGCTGATCTTTATACTCTGCCATTTGGAAATTATTAAACTGGAAAAGTGGGTAATACAGAAAATACAAGGTGTGTCAAGAAGCTGGCTCGGATTTTTTTACAGGTGAAAGCTGGGAAAGTTGGAGGCTGTTGTTAAAGCCAAAGTTCAGGTGTTGGGCTGGTCTTCTGTAATACTTATATGAATGAAAATGGTCAGCAGTAGGAATAAGGTGAACAAATGCGTAGGTGCTATTGACAAGAAATTCCTGGGGTGTTGTTCATTGTTCACTTCTTCAGGGTTAAATAAAGTTTCAGTCACATAGTCTGGGAGCTTAGCAGTGAAAAAATGGCAAAGGAGGAGACAAATATCTGAATACTTCAGTTTATCAGTGCCAGAATATGACCTGGCAGCATGATGGGTGCATCGTTAAAATATCAGCTGTGTTCCTAGAGGCAAGTACACCTGAGCATCTGAGGTGTAATGTATACATCCACAAACACTTTGGACAATCCATCTTTGAGAGGGAGTCAATCAAACTAAAGCAGGGAAGATAAAGAATTAGTTTTAGGAGACACCTGAGGATTTGGCCATTATTTGTATTGAGAAAAGTCCAGCAGGAAAAAGAATTTGAAGCTGAACAGTTGTAACTGTGTACTCTTTGTTCTCTTTCTGAGCATAGGAAATTTAAAATAATCAGTCTATAGAACATTCTTCTAATGTCTTGTGGGACAGAGCATTCCTTACTTGTGGAAGGAGCTATCTGTTTATGGAAAAACTGAGACGGTGTGCTGCCGGAGTAAGGGGATAGGTATTATCATCCTGGACTTCCATTTGGCCTCTGCTCAAAGTAAATGACTCGGTACACTGGGCAATACTTGGCAGGGTTTGGCCTATTTAAAGCCATCTGGATTTCAAAATAAACTGTGTCTTAAAATAAATAAAAGTGTTTTGATAGATGTCTGTATTTCTGTTTTCTCTGTACACTAAACATGTATTCCCATCATGCTAAACTTGCTTCTCTTACAGGTGATATACAAGAACATGAAGCTGAAAGAGTTACTTGGATCTGAATTTGGCAGATGTATTAATTTTAGTTTCTGCATACTATTTAAACTGTGTGTAGGGAAACATGAGTTGTCAGTAAAGAGTGACAATGAATTTCTTAATTCCGGATGATTTTTGAAGTGAGAGGAAAGGACCACTCTTCAGTGATGAGCAACAAGAGAGTCCAGTTAGTTGATAAAAGATCTGGTGAGCAGCAGGTTATGTTTCAAAGGTGGTAGATAATTAGCCTATGAAACTGTTGCACAAGACAGTTGTAGCAGAGTTTGCTGTGTTTGGAACACATCTTACTTGGCCCTGGACAGAATTTGCACTGATAATATGTGCAGGTTTACCATGTTAGGTGCAGGAGTTCTGGAGCATTTGGCTGTAGGGCCTTGGGCTGACCCATATAGACAAGTTCTGCTGGACATGATGGATTAGAATTGCAGCAGAAAAAGTGTCTGTCCTCATCTAAATTGAGAGAGTTAGGATATTTGTGAATTTCTTTAAAACGCCTTTGTTTTCAAAAGAGTCTGAGTATTAATTAACTAGGTAATTAGTTACAGATTTGGCCAAAACCATGCAGTTTCTGCAGAGAATACAGGCTAAGGCAGCCTTTGCTATTGTGATATTTCTCATTCTATGGAGATGAGGACTTGCTGTGCAGATCTGGATGGAAAACATGCCATAGCCAGCTCTTTTTACAACTCGGCCTTCAGAGCTTGCTCCTTCCAGCTCTTGCTTTTCAGTATGGTTCCCAGTATGTGTTCTTCTTTTTCTTCTTTGCAAGGCAGTTGGAAAGGCCCATGAGGAAAATCTAGAGTAAAAACATTTATTCCTATTGGTTCTCCAGTGTTGTGGAGGAGGTTTTATTAGAAAGGGAAAAAGTGTGTTAATACTTGGGGCCTTCAGGTATTTCCAGGTAAGCTTGGAAGCTTACTTGGTGCTCATCACTTTGCTACTCTCTAAATGAGTGAATTAAGGCAATGGTTTGCTTCAGTCTTCTCACACTTATTGTCTCATAAATGGAACCATGATTGAAGGGGCTTATGCTTACAGTTCATGAATTCTGAAGTTTTGTCGTAGTGCAAAGATGTCAGGTATTAAAGTCATGTACTTGGAATTGGCTAGAAAGTCTGCATTTGTTTGCTCTTTTCACTTTGAATTGTGACAAGTATATGTTGTTAAACAAGTAAATGATGTTTTCTAGGCAAATTACATGTTCTGAACACTTAAAAGCATTTTGAATTTGAAAAATACTGAAGTTACTTGTATCATTATGCCATCTATATGAAAGGACAGCAGATGAAGTATTGCCTTATTCTACTTGAAGTGAAATTTGATAACTGCTTTAAGAATGTCAGGTTTGGATAGCTGTGTGCTTAACTGCTTTCTGGTAGTAAAGATGTCAAACCTCTAATGTATGTCAGAATTGCTGTAATTAATTTGTCATGGAGTAAAACATGTCTTGTAAAGAGCTCAGAATCACAGCAAAAGCAAGTTGGGGGTGATACATGAGTGATAAGTTGAATTAAAGGACATGGTCATGTCTGCCCTTTTAAGGTATTGTTTTCTTTAAAATGCTTTGTGGTCATGGAATCTGTCAAGTACACAAGAGAAGCTGAAATGAGTGAAACTACTCACAACTAGAGAGGAACAGTGGGACTGGAATAAGCTCTTAACCACAGAAATACAAGCTGAACAACCTGGCTGGCAGGTGATGATACTGTGATGCTAGCAAGCATACTAATTAACTTCTCTGTATTTTTCTTTAGATTTACAAACGAGACTGTCTCAGCAGAATGAAGGTAAACTAGCATTTGATGTGACTTGTAATTAGTAGGTTTTATTTCAGGTGTCCGCAGGGGAAATGCTTCTGGTATAGGGTTTGCCCATACCTGAGAAATTGTCCTGTTACTTAAGTATCTGTGGGGAATCATGCTGTGGTGGTTTTTTTTTGTTTTTGTTTTGTTGTTTTTGTTTTTTTTTTTACTGAAAGTTCTTTGTAGCATTCTTTTCAGTGTTGGTAACATTCCCCAGCCATGTCCTAGTCCAGGAAAATGTGTGGGCTGGTTTTTTTGGTTGGGTAGGAGTGTTCTCTCTGCCTTAGAGGGGTCACTTAAGAATCAGGAGTTTGGGTTTACTGTCTCCAAGTCACTCATTATCTGACTGCACAACCCTTAATGTCTGAAGTATATGGGGAAAGGGGCTTCATTAATGGCAGCCTGTGGGACAGTGTTTAATACAATGTACTGAGATGACAAGCAGCAATAAATGACAAGTAATAATTTCACAGTAATAGGCAAAGGGCAATTTTAGTTGTCAAATGTTTCCTGCAATCTGCATTTTCAAGGGATGAATTATGCTTTTGAAGCATAATTCAACATGCTTAAAACGGGTTTTAAGAATTCCCCAAGGTGTCTGTCCTTTGCTGTGCAGTTAGCTGGGTAGTACTGTCCTGAGCTGCTGCTGGGCATCCATGAGGATGAAAACATTAAAGGTGCTGCTGACATACAACTCAGGCAGACATTTTAGATGCATACCTTTTGATGTTTAAATGGAAAATCTGCCAAAATCAATGTACACGATTGTAGTTTTACTTTTCAGCTTCAACTGTGATTCATAATGTGCTGGTTTTTGTATTGATCTGCTTAAATGTATCTATCATCAATAGTGTCTGGTTCTGAGTTTTACTTTCCTGTGTTCAGTTTCTGTTTAGTCAGAGCTGTTTCTACTATGCTGAATAAATTAGAGTTATGCATAGCAGGTTCTTAGATATGTTAATGGCTTTTTTTCCATTACTACAGTTCTGGCTGCAGCTGCTTCTGTACAGCCACTTGCAACACAGTGCTTTCAGCTTTCCAACATGTTTAATCCTCAAACGTAAGTGATTTATCATTATCTGTTTGGCATTTTTCAATGACTTTAACATGTAAGAAAGAAATCAGAATGTTGCAAGAGTGTGTATAATGCGTTTTGGGGGGTGGATTTTGTCTGAGTGTTATCTCTGTCCTGTTTTGCCTTCCCCTGTACAGTGAAGAAGAAGCTGGCTGGGACACAGAAATTAAGGATGATGTGATTGAGGAATGTAACAAACATGGAGGAGTTATCCACATCTACGTTGACAAAAACTCAGCTCAGGTATGCCTGCTTCTAGGAGGGACACACTGAACAGACGTTAGGAGTTCGTTGCTCTTTTTTGTCTAGGGGGAGCATTACAAACATGGAGCTTTTCCTAAACTGTACCTAAATTTCTTCCTTTGTGCAGAATGTAGGTGGTTCCCTCCTGTTGTGAATCATTGTGTGTAACTTGGATTTGTGTATTTCTGGTGCTCTTGGAGGTTTACCCAGCTGAAGTTCCTGTAGAAGAGCAGTGACCAGTTCAGCCATTTGGCATTTTCCTTAACCCGTGCCTTTCCCACAAGTCAGGGACTTCTATTTCCTCTTTCTAGAGCACAGGCTTTAGTCTAAAGGGTCCTTGCTCCAACAGAATTACGATGTACAGGTAAAATGGGTGCCTCATCCCATGCTTAAAAGTAGTTGTGGTCACTCATAACATTAAAGCTTTGCAGTGGGCAGTCTAAGGGCTTGGAGTTAGAATAGGGAAGAGGGACTGCTGGTGCTGACTGAATTCCAGATTCATGCCTGCATCTGAAACTGCTGAATATATTTTTCTTCTGACTTCACCTTGTTTACATTATCTCCAGAATGATTACCTCTTCTCTGTATTTCAGCTCTTAAAATTGTATAAACTATGGAAGATCTGTAAATAGATTAACTATCTGGAACCCTTTTTTTAAACAATTCACAGCCCAAACAGAAGTTCAGTTTTCAGTTGGTTTCATAGTTGGCTTATCCATCAGACCCTAAAAATGACCTCTTGCGATCCATGCTCAGGTATAAGGCTGAGACCCACATTCCTATTGGTTTGCTTAGGTGGAATTGTTCTGCCATGGTGGTCCACTTGGTACTCATCAACCATCGCTGTCTCGTGCATCTGCCCCATTGTCACCTGAAACCCTTTCTTGTGGGTTACTGACAGGTTAGATTGGAGCTGCAGTCTAGCACATAAAACAATGTGGTGCCTTACCTGGCATTTTGTAATCTTCAGGATCACAGCTGTGATCTTGGACCGTTGGATTGATGAGAGGAAGAAACATTGCCCACAATGTGTTCGTTATTTAGAGAAAATTAAGGGTTCTGTGGGAAGTGTTCTGGGTTGTTGGTTGTTCTGGGTTTTTTCCTACCTCCAGAAAACCCTCCCAACAGCCAAACACAAAAAAATCACTGCACAACCCCCCAAAAAAACCACCATCCCCAAAACTACACCCGCCCTCAAGATACTTCACATAGGTTCTCAGCACATGGAGCTGCAAATTTGTTTCACCTCACCAGGTGGATTTGAAAGAAGAAACTACAGGCTACTATGTAATGCGTTAATGTTTCATAAAAAATGAAATCTGTTTTTTTTCGCAGTAGCACAGCAGTGACTCAGATATAAAATATCCACTGATACAGTTTCCGTTGTACCGTTCTGTTTTTCAGGCTTAGATTCTGGACACCTTCAGGGCTCTGTCCCAGACAGACTTCCATGCTGAGGGCTGTCAGGCTTATGAGGGTGTGATTTGTTGTGGATGAGACAGTTACAGTCCCAGCTGAGTGCTATCTGTGCTGCTGGGTGTTAAGGAAAACCACAGCTTTGTGTTCCTGCACCTCATTTGGGCATTTAAGCAGCTTGGGTGCCTTTGTGGGGGAGGCTGAGAGCAGAGCTGTGTGTGTTAATTGATTGCTTAGTGCCTTTATCACCAGCCCCTAAGCTCAGGTTCACCCCATGAGAAAGGAATGAGTTACATTGCAGTGGGAGTAGTTAATACCGACTGACTAAAGCCACTAAGGAAAAGCTGGAGTCTGTTTTCTAATATACTATTTTCCTGAAAAATATGTTTCAGCAAGAATTGATCTTCTTGGGTATTACTGATGGTCTGTTTTCGAGTAGGCAGCCAGAAAAATGCCATGTATTACTGTGGGCATCTGTGTGTCTTGGAGTTGTTAGATGTGACTGTTGCAGTTCTCTTGATTAGGGAGACACAGTGCTTGATCTGCAGATGGGAAACTCCAGGTGTCTCTGGTGAAGTTCAAAGATGAATCTGTCATTCACATTGGGAACCATCTCAGGCTCTTCCTTGCCCTGCAGGGATGGGATTTTCCCTTTGCCTCAGCTCTTGTTCAAGTAAAGACAGACATGCTGATGTTTATGTAGGAGAATTTTTATGCTATCAGTCTCCCTTGAAGTGCTGCTTGTCCTTTCCGTCTGGGGGAATGGGGAGTGCTTGCTCCTATGGAATCCAGGCTGTGAGCTTGCATGTTGAGTGAAGCGTATGTGGTTAAGGTTAGTGGCTTAGAGACCGTGGTAGCTGAGCTGCCTTGGGGGCAGCCAGACCCCTTGTACTCTTCTCTTTCACATGGTGTTAATGATTAGGAGCCTTTAGATCCTCTTTCTAAAGGGCTCTCAGGAGCAGATCAGCCATCCATGGCTCAGTGATTGTTGTAACTCCTTAGATGTACTGGAAATGGTAGATTCCGTGACCGCTGCAATGTCCTGTGGCCTGGTCCCTCTCCCCTCTGGCCGTGCCTAGTTGGCCGAGATCCAATTTCTTCCTGCCCCCTTACAGACCCTAGAAAAGAGCTGTGCCCCCTGACCTCGCTCTCTTTTTGCTTCTGGAGGACCACAAGAAATAAACCTCAGATTCTCCCCAGGGGGGAAAGATCCTCTTCTTTTTATCACAGCCATGTGGCGGATCCCAGAGGCTTCATCCTAATAACATCTGAGCTAGTCGGGAATAAGGGTAGGGTGAAAGTCCCAGCAGGCAAAGCCACAAGTGATTGCTAGTCAAATGCATGTTTGGGCTGTCTTGCAAAATTCTATTTAGGAAAATTGAATCCTGCAATAACTGCCACAGTGGAGTAGTGACTGGCAGTTCCATTGTCCCCTTCTTTTGTGTTCGTCCTGTGTAATTGAGGGAGCGGGTGTGCCTCTGTCACAGCCAAGTCTGGGGTGGCTGAGCAGCAGTGTTGGGGAAGTGTCTCTGACTCCTTATGAGCTGCACTGTTTTGTCTTGCAGGGCAATGTGTATGTCAAATGTCCCTCCATCGCTGCTGCCATTGCAGCTGTCAATGCTTTGCATGGGAGGTGGTTTGCAGGTGAGTGTTTCGTGTTCATGCCTACATTATCGTCTCTTACAGAAATGACCAAACACTGATTTTTACTTTTTTTCCTCTTGTGATTAGGTAAAATGATTACAGCAGCATATGTACCTCTTCCAACATACCACAGCCTTTTCCCAGACTCTATGACTGCAACCCAACTACTGGTTCCTGTTCGACGATGAAGATTAATTTAGTCAGTTTTGTACATAGGTATTTTTTGGAGGAAGATTGAGTTATCTTTTATTTAGATAAAACTAAAGGAAAGGATTTAATGTCATTTTGTGTACACTTCCTGCTATCTTTAAAAATAAAATGAAGTAAGCAGAAATGCTGTGTGTTCATTTTCCCTAACTAGCATTTCCACTGTATACAAAGCTGTTGACTTCTTGTTCTGCCTTGTAATTCTTGTACATTGACAAAGGTGATCCGTAGGAACTGAGAAGTAGCTCATAGATAACAAGTATTCTGTAAAAGGCAGATGGGACATAATGACATTTTTAATGTTTCATGAGCCTTTCTTTTAATGCAGCAAAAACATTTTACATTTCACTAAATATGGGTGACCTGCTCAAGGGTAGTATCAGAGAAAGACTGGATGAAGTGACATATTTAGTGTTTTTCTATAAATGGAAAATCCAAAAAAGCTACTGAAGGCTGACTTCAGACAGCTACTCAGCTTGCTTTGTGCTGAATAATTGATTAAGGAGGATTGAAGGGTTTTATTTCTTGATGGTACCTTTTGATTATTGTATCTGTAAAAGTTTCTTTGTAAATACTGTGAGGTGTGTCTAAGTTTCCAAACAAAACATCTCTGCATTTCCGGATGAGTTCCATGTGTGCAGTGGGGAAGAGCTGAAGGATTTCAGCCAAGTCTGAAAATGGATAGGAAATACAGAAACGTGTTTTGTTCTGGTTGCATATAATCTTTGCTCTTTTTAAGCTCTGTGAGCTCTGAAATATATTTTTGGGTTACTTCAGTGTGTTTGACAAGACAGCTTGATATTTCTATCAAAGACTTTCATATTGCAACAATCTTTGTAAGAACCACTCAAATAAAATTCTCTTAAAAAGGCCTTCATGAAGCTTTATTTCTCTGCTTTCCCGATGTCACTTAAGCAGTGTGTGCTTAGGCCTGGAGGTGAGTGATAAAAGATGTGCCATGCCCAGTGTTTGGGATACTGCTGCCCAGTATCCAGGTATGCCATGGGATATCATGTGCTCATAGAGTACGTGCAGGAGCTGTTCCCAGCCCTCTGGGCAGTGTAACCATGGTTGCTGAGGATCTGGGCACAACCTCAGGCATGCTTAAAGTTCAGTCCAGAGATGATCCCCTCCTGCCCACCTTCACTCCCCATCCTGCACAAGTAGTTGGGAGTTCTGGGACTGGAGGAGTCAGTTATTCTGGCTTTCAGTATGGTTTCTAAAGGGAGCCTGCCCCTGTGCTTTGCCCTTTCTACCCCTGTCCCATCTCCCTCGCCTTTTTAACCATTAGGAAAGGGCCACGGTGGAGAGAGTAAGAAGAACAGAATATTCCTCGGGAGTGGGTGAAGGTGAAGCAGGCACCAATGCTACTGCTGTTCCTGTGGTACTGGGCGGGGAGGACCTGCTCTGCAACCGCTGGGGCTGTAGCTGTGCTTGAGCTGCAGTGAGACAGGGGCTGTCCTTAATCAAGAAACTGGCAGCAAGCAAAAGGTGGGGAGGGGCTGGGAATATAGCAGGATCCTGGGAGTAGTAACACAGCTGAAGTAGAGCTGCTTCTAGGTATGCTTCATCTGAGAACAGACTTTGAGTGGTGAATTTGTGTTTCTGCCTTAAAAACTGGGGAAAAGGCACTTGTATGAGTAGTGCTGCTGCTCTCGTCTTCCTTACACAGAACTAAAGGCGGAGCAGATAGAGACCTTGTTTCAAAAGGCAAGTAATGGAAGACTATACCACCAACAGTGCTTTTGGGGCTGGTGAGAAGCAGGAAGGATCCCTCTGCTCTCTGGGGGAGGTGCCAACCATGCAGAGGTGCCATCTGCCCCATGACACTTGGAACTCAGAAATGAAACCAGCTTCAACCCACCTATTTTTGCAAGAGGACAGAAATTTGATCATTAATTTGAAGTCCCCACCATTTAACTTTCCTAGAGTCAGGAATGCATGAAGGAACACAGCAGCTCCACATACACATAGGCAATGTAAGCTGCCAAAGGGAGAAACTTGTGTGGTGTACTTATAGCTGTAGAACAGGAACTTTACTGTAGTAAAAATGATTATTAATTCTCATTGTTTTGGGCGTAAGAGATGGGAAGAAAGTAGAAATTTTGTTAAAAGCATGCTTACAATAAGCAGAGCACAGCGGGTAGGACTGTGCTATTTCATTAAGAGCTCTCACTTTCAAGTAGCTAAAGACTTTATTATTGTATAGCAGAGGAATGGCTGGCTGGGGGCACTGTGGGATAAATCCCAAATTCCAGATTAGCAGCGTATTCCCATACCAATGGCCATGAATGTCCCAAATGTCCCTCCGCTTTGCATCATCGTTTTTCCAACTCCACCCATCAGCTCTCGTCCTCTCATGCCAATCCTGAGATAAAGAAAATCACAGGGATTAAAAGCTGAAACCTGACAGGTCACAGACATGCAGCAGAAAACATCTGAAACAATCAGCTCATGGTTGCAAATTGAACACTTCTTCCATCTAAATTTGTGCAACTGTACAGCTGCTGCCTCCTCAGCACTTCATTCTTAAAGCATGAGATTTTCCCTCATAAATGGAACAGCAGAAGTATACTGTAGCTGTATTGTTCAAGTACAACAGATCCATTCTCACTGGTTCTTCTAAATGCCCTAAATATGTATCTTCTGCTAGCATCATGCTGCTTACCCTCTGGGAACTGAGAGAAATTAGAAAACTTCAAACTCCCATTGAATTAGGATTTGTGCCTTTTCCTCCCTCACCTCGCTACCAAATCATTGCCCATGTTTAATCACGGGTAAAAACTATTGAACAGAAAGAGTTCTGCAAAGTATGAAAGAGCTGACTTCAGTGATTCTTTGTCATAGATAATGTGCAAATCCAGTCAGCAGTGCCAGAGCAAACACAAAGCAGCAAGCACAGCTTGTTTTCACGTCAGCATGCTGGCGAACCCCAGGAGAAGATGGAATATTGCCTTTCGCCGCTGCACAGTGGGACTGTGCCAATGCCAGCCATGCTCTACCCACCCTCCCACCATTCAGACTCAGGGTCAATTTGGTAACTGTTTCTGTGCAGGGCACGGCACACACAAAGGGACCATGTTGCAGACACTGAGAGCTTACAGAGCACCTCAGGAAGCTTTAGGGCCAGGGGAGGGCTACACATGTATCTGCACAGACAATTCATCCAGTTCCTCTTGGAGCTGATCCTCCACAGCCTCAGCTTCCCAATGAACCTCCCTTACGAGAGGTAAGAAAAGGTCAGTGAAACTGTGACCTCCCGGCATATGGGGCAGCCAGAGGTGATGCCCTGCCAGCACCAGACTCACCTGCTGGAGGCCAGGGCTTACTGCAGGCAGCTGGAGTCACACACAAAGTTCCATTCATGGGACTGGCACAGGACCAGACCCAATCCCTTCCTAACGCCATAGCAGAACCATTTCTCTCTGGCTATCGCCCTGTCACCCCCTGTCTGTGGAAGCCATTTCCTTGGCGTACCTGAGGCAGGAAAAGGTGCCGAACAGCGCTCCTGCAGCCATGCCCACTGCAAAGCCCATCATGAAACCCATCTTTATTCTGTCAAAGCAGCTGGGCTGCGACTGCCCGTACGGGCCTACGGTCACAGGCATCTAAAAAAGAAAAGACAATACCCATATCGATTTACTGCTTTGTCTAACAGACTTCTATAACCAAACTGGGCTGGCAGGCCGGCCCTTGCAGCTCAGAGCTTCTCGCGCGTGCAACACTGGAGGTTGTGCTGGCTCCCAGGCTTGTTTCCTTGCCTGTCAGGTAGGAAGAACAAGGAGGGAACGACGGCCTCGTCTCCTCGTCTCCCCGCAACAAGCTCCTACGAGCGCCGCTGTGGCTGCCGAGGCTGTTTCGGGGCCTCATCCTATGTGCTCTCAGTCCCTAGTGAGCAGCGCACACGGCACCTGACCGAGCCTCCTATGATGGTCTGTCCTTCCCGGCTGTCGCCGGTCTCGGAGGCAGAGGAGTGGGCAGTGAACCCACCCTTATGGAGACCGAGGCCAGGACGGGTACACCCTAGGAACGGCGGCCATCGCCTGCCGTCCGGCGCAAGAGCTCTCGGGGGCGAACCGGGATCCTCAGTGCGCTCTTCACCTCCGCAGCGCCCCGGCCCCCCCTGTTCCCGTTCCCGTGCCCCCGCCCCGCCGTGCCCGTACCTCGCTAGGCCGCACCGCGCCTCCGCCAGTCTGGGCCCCGCTTCCGGCGCGCGCCGTGACGTAACGGAAGAGGCGGGTCCGGCCGCGCTCGGGCCGTCGCGCGCCATGCTGCTGTGGCGGCGCTTGGGGTCCCTGAGAGGCCAACGAGTCCCTCGGCGGCTCCGGGCGGGGGGACCAGGACCAGGACCAGGATCAGGATCAGGATCAGGATCAGGATCAGGATCAGGGTCAGGTAAGGCCGCGGTCGGGCAGAGCCCCTGTCCGGGTAGGGACAGCGCCTCCGCTTCTGCCGGCCCCTGACAGCGGCTTTTCCTCTCTTCTCCCCTCAGTGCGAACCAGCGATGGCGGCGGTGCTCCTCGGCCGCTTTACATGGATGTCCAGGCCACCACCCCGCTGGTAAGGGCCGCATCGAGCACGGAACGCAGAGCGGGGACCCCACACCCGGTTCTCTCGCCCCAGCGGTCGCATGTATCCCGAGCTGCCGTGGGGGGCAGAGGCGGCACAGGCTGTCCCTGTCACCACAGGGCAGTCTGGGCACCCCCCGGAAGGGCTCTAGCTGCACCAGGCAGCCCAGGATGGGCAGCCCCAGCGCCGCAGGACGGGAGCTCACCGACCCCTGCGGGAATGGGGACAGTTGCGAGAAGCAGGAAGGGAATTCAACCAAAATACTGATATGACGTTCTTCTTAACATTTTAAGACCCTTTATGTTTTCTGCTCAGAAGAAAAGCCAGAGCGGATGGGGCTTGAAGTGACCTGATCTAGTGGAAAGTGTGTCCCTGTCCGTGGCAGGGACGTGAAACAAGATAAGCTTTAAAGTCTTTTCCAACTCAAACCGCTCATCATTTTCTCAAATGATGCTGTCTTTCTTTGACCTTTGGTGCAGATCAGGGTTACATTCACAGAACATAATTGCCGAGTACTTGTATTACGCATAACATGTAATAGCCTCAAGTTTTCAAGGTCAGGCCTAAGCTGAAGCAAAACACTGTAACAGAAGTGCTGCTGATCCTGTGGCAAGAGGGCATGTCCAGGGGGAACAGATATGGTTTCCCTTCTCCTTTTCTGAGGCTGGGTGGTTTGTGTTCCCCAGGATCCCAGAGTCCTGGACAGCATGCTCCCGTACCTGACAGCCTACTATGGCAACCCGCACTCCAGGACCCACGCCTACGGCTGGGAGAGCGAGGCTGCCATGGAGAATGCAAGGCGGGTGAGTCTTTGGCTCTCCACGGTTGTGTTGGTTTTCCTGCTGCTGAGGAAATTCAGGATCAAAAGAACATGAAAAAAATAAGAAAAATCCTCTCTTCTCTGTGGGCTGGATTTAACAGCTTCCTCTCTGCTTAGCTGTAGCTTTAGTAGATTTATTGCAGGAAAAGATAGAATCATAGAATATTTCAAGTTGGAAGGGACCCACAAGGATCATCAAGTCCAACTCTGGCCCTGCACAGGATACCCCAACAATCCTACCATGTACCAGAGAGCACTGTCCAAACACTCCTTGAACTATGGCAGGCTTAAGGCTGTAGCCATTTCCTTGGGGAGCCTGTTCCAGTGCCTGACCACCCTCTGGGTACAGAACTTTTTTCCTAATATCCAGCCTGCACTTCCCCTGACACAACTCTGTCTGTTCCCTCAGGCCCTATCACTGGACACTGAGCAGAGAGCTGCCTCTCTGCTGCCCCTTATGAGGAAGCTGCAGCCCCTAGTGAGGTCTGACCTCAGCTTCCTTTTGACCCTTTCAGACTGAAAGAACCAAGTGACCTCAGCTGTTTGTTTTACAGACTCTCCTCTAGGCCCTTAACTGTTTCATGGCCCTCTTCTGGATGTTCTCTAATAACTTAATATCCTTGTATAGATTTGCCCGAAACTGTCCCCAGGACTCGAGGTGAGGCCACCCCAGTGCAGAGCAGAGCAGGACAGTCACCCCATGCTGGGCCTGATGTCCCCCAGGACAGGACTGGCCCTTGGGGGTGCCAGGGCACTGCTGGCTCCTGTTGCATTTGCCCTCAGCCCAAACTCCCAGGTCTCTTTCTGTGGTGCTGCTCTCCAGCCTCTTGTACCCAAATCCGTCTGGACACCCATGGTCGTCCAGTCCCAGGTGCAGAAGCTGGCACTTGCTCCAACAGTGAGACTAGAGTAACTGAAATGGCAGAAACCAATACTTTAAGTAAAAATGCCTCAGTATTTTTGGGTTCCTGGAATAACAAGCATGTTGCTGCAGTCATTGGACTAACTCTGTATTTTATCATTCTTCTAATCTTAGGTAAGGGTGTTTGTAATTTTTTTTTTTTTAAGTAATGTGTAATGAAGTTTTGTCTACTTAAGCTTTTGTCTCCTTTATAACAGGTTAATGCTTAATACCACTCCTAATGACTGTGGATTCCTTGTGTGTTTTATTATGCAGATATTTAGACTGTTTGTAGCCTAACTGTTGGGTACCAGCTGCAATCCCTTTGAATCTTAAGGGAGCATTCCTGAAAACATTTCACATGTATTTGGCTGTAGTGAATTCATTGTATGTTTTCTTAACAAGTCAAATTTGTATTTCTTTTTAAACAGCAAGTTGCAGACTTAATAGGAGCTGATTCACGGGAAATTATATTTACCAGTGGTGCAACAGAATCTAATAATATGGCAATTAAGGTAAAATTCTTATTTATTATGTTAAAATTATGTATTTAGGAACTGTATGCATGTCTCAACAATTTAAATGTTAAGATTTTGGAATATAACATATTCGCATTTATGGATTTACTTTTTGTGATACTCTCTTACATATGTGGAGAAAATACATGGATTAATGTTTTAGTGGCCAGGACATGATTTTGAGGACAGTGTGAAATATTTGATGTTTATCTTGCATACGCCAAATACAATCCTTCTGCTTATCTAATTAAAATCTTTATTGTGAAATACAGTGGACATGCAGATTAGAAACTTCTTTCTGATGAAGACCAGGTTGTGTATCTAGTATGTAGTTGTTCAGACTTCTCAGTGTTTATGACTCCACTGGAAAAGTTTTCAAAAAAAATGCTTTGGTTAATGGCTTCTACAGCTTAGCAGTACTGAACGTTTTCACAGAGTTTTTGAGAAGTGAGATGCTTTGAAAAGCAGATGCTGATGGAGATATGTATTGTGGATTATTAGGATTATTACCTTTTAGATTCATGATTTGGGTCAAACAGGAAAGGTCCAAATGAATTATATCTAAGAAGTAATTCCTTATTTCCAATCATACTGTGTAGTGTCTGCTTTCTTCAGTGACTAATTTCTTTTTCATGGACCATGCCTGACAGGGTGTTGCAAGGTTCTATAAATCCAGAAAAAAGCATATCATAACTACACAAACAGAGCACAAATGTGTGTTGGATTCTTGTCGTTCCCTGGAAACAGAAGGTTTTCGCATCACGTATCTACCTGTTAAAAAAAATGGACTCATAGATCTGAAGGTAAGTTGTTTCTGATAGAAAGAAACTAAAAATAAAAAAGGTTTTTGCTTCAAATCTATGCTCAAAACCTTATGTCCTCTAGATGAAAAAGAGGAAAGGATGATAAATATCATGAAGTGGAATGAGAATCATAGTCAAATCTGTCAGATCTGGAGAAGGATTTTCTGTTATGTGCAATGCCCTACGCTTTTTCTCAGCCAAAACATCCACCCCTGTCCCACTGTTGAGTTGCTGCTGTGCAGGTGGAGCTGTTTTATACCCTATAAGGAACCCAGTACTCAAGGCAGTGTTTCAGTGATTACGTTACTTCCTATGGCTGTCCATGAGCCACCCCTTCTGTATGTATTGGCTGCAGCCCTGAGATGTACAAGTTGCATGTTTTTAGTTCATCATTGACGTCCTGTAGCACAGGTCAGCAGCAATTTTATTCCCAGTCCCTCACCTGCCATGGAGAGCGGTGGTGTGTGTGATGGGACCAATCACGCCTATGGGCACAATAATGAGTCATGTTTTCTGAGCATGTTGCTGCAGGTGTAATGTGACTTTTGTGTAAAGAGCAGTTCCTTTACAGCCAACCTCACCTTGGCTAGAAGAGGCTTAAGCTGTTCTGTGGGTGGTTAATTCATTAAAGAAAATAGTTCAGAGAAATTTATGGGATACAGCAAAGCCTCTTGAGATTTGATTTAATCAAGTGGGGTGGCAGGTGCATCAAAAGGTTAGGACATGCAGAAATACAATTGATTCACTCCTCTTCCTACAGACGTTTAATGTTCACATGGGTTAGTGTTCTCGCCAGGGCTGTTTTGCAGAACCTCAGGTGTTTGTTGCAAATGAGAGATTGATGGTTGAGTTGCTGGTAAATTGAGGGTATGCACAGGAATCCTGCTTTTCTGTTAGTCACAACTTTTGTCACTCAATCTTTCACTAGGAACTGGAGGCTGCATTCCAGCCGGATACAAGTTTGGTTTCTGTAATGACTGTAAATAATGAAATAGGAGTAAAACAGCCAATTCATGACATTGGTAAGTACACTGTGGCTTCTAGATACCAGCTAAGGTTGCTTCTGCTTCATGTTAGTTAATGTTTTCATTCCCAAATGGTACTGATGCAAAAGATTAGGTGTAATATAGCTAAGGAAAAAATAATAGCATAAATATTTTAAAATAAAAATGTAATAGAAATAAATAATACTGCTGTCTCAAAAAAACCTGATTTCAAAAGGGAAATGAGAATGAAATTCAGTACCTTTATGGTGAGCATTGTAGCAGTCACTGCTCTGGATGGATCAGCTGCAATTCATTGGATTGTACAATGGATGAAAAATTGTAGAGAATAACTGGCCAAAACTGAGCTTATATACTATAATGATTTGGTGAGCATTTGTAGTGTTTAAGAGGAGAAATGTGCAGGATTTGGAGTGGGAGAGGATGGTGAGAATCACACTTGACAATCCTTCCCCCAGTATTGTCATATATAGTTATGAACAATTCCTTTGTAGGCCAAAAGGCCACTGAAGAGCTATAGCTCTTCTGGAACAGGAGGAAGGGAGAATGAGCCAGGCTCGGAGTCAACAGGTGGAGTGACAGGGACCTCAGAGGAGATGAAGGGAGACCTTGGAGAGCCATGGTTGTTGCAGCAAGCAGGGTGAGCAGGTGCCTCCCTGATGGTCCTCCAGGTCCCTGGATCCCAGACGATTTGTTGATAAAGTTTCCTGTGACAGTAGCAAAACATATACACATACCCTTTCTGTCCTGATTTCACCCCAGCTGGCAACCAAGCACCTTGCAGCGGCTCACTCACTCCCCCACCAGCAGGATTGTGAAGATAATGGAATGGTAAAAGCTAGGAAACTCATGGGTTGAGATAAAGACAGTTTAATATGGAAAGCAAAAGCCATGCACACAAGCAAAGAAAAACAAATAATTCTATACTGCTTCCCATGGGCAGGCAGGTGTTCGTCCACCTCCAGGAGAGCAGGGCCCCATCCCGCACAGTGGTGACTTGGGAACACAAACCATCACTCCAAACGTCTCCCCCTTCCACCTTCTTCCTCCCAGCTTTCTATACTGAAAGTCTGTGGCATATGTCATACGGTCTGAAATATCCCTTTTGGTAAGTTTGGGTCACCTGTCCTGGCTGTGTCTCCTCCCAGCCTCCCACGTACCCCCAGCCCCTTTGCCAGCATGGCTGTATGAGGGGTGGAAGAGGCCTTGGTTCTGTGCAAGCCCTGGTCAGCAGTGTCAGAAACATCTCTCTAAACATCCCTGTGTTCAGCACAAATCCAAAACACAGCCCTATACTAGCCACTGTGGAGAAAGTTAGCCCTACCCCAGCCAAAACCAGCACACCTTCATATTCAAGATATCCTTTCATGAGATGTTTGAGTTTTTAGACAATGTTTTGGCTTTGCTCTGCTCTGGAGTACATACTCCATAGGGTATTGTTTTCTCCGGCTGTGGCAGGCATCTTGTTGTGCACCTGTTTTTTTTGTATAGCTGCTGCATTTTTTTTTCCTTCATTGAGCTCAAAGCAGCATTTTTGCCAAGGTTTTTCAAGGTTTTGTTTCTTCGTTGACAAACATTTGACCTCAGCGAGTTCCTTATAGGCCCAAGGATTCTTATTTTCCTCCTGTGCTTATATTGTCAAGGTCCTTACTATGTCCCATGTTTAAATGCCAGCGACAGCTGGTGCCAGCTCTAGTTCCCCCAGTATGTTCTCAAAACACCTTGATAACGGGTCCAACAGGCCAGGCCTGAGGTCCTGTTACCATGTGGCCTGTGGCCTGACCTTGCTGGATAAGGAGGGTTACTTATCTTGTGAAGTATCATGTTGAAGCTCTTGTGCAGAGGACAGCTGTGCAGATTCTGTGCAAGATGTGTTGAGATTTTTTTGATGACAAAAATAAGTAATAGTTACTTTTACTGCCCATGAACAATACATTCTTTTGTTGCTTTGTATATTTTACCATGGTGATGTTTTAGTTAGGCTCAACTGACTTCAGGTGGTAGTAGTGTGTGTGTGACAATTCTGAAAATGTTTTTGAAGCTGAGTATTGGAAAATTTGAAAAATAGAGGAAATGACATAAAAATACATGGCAAATACAAACTTGAAAGGAAGGCTGGCTTGTACTGGACATTGAGAAGAAAAAGAACCAAGAAAAAACAATTTTGTCCAACTGCAGAGTCATTCCTGTGTGGAGACTTTGATATTTCACACAACCATTTATTCTTAAACTTGTTAGGTGTGGGCTTGGAAATAATCTCAGTTCTTAACAGAACACTTTTTAACTACTCAACTGAAGAAATTCACTGTAGTCTTACCTGCCTAAACGTGTGCCAAGGCATCATCTTGGCACAGGTTTAGCCACTTCACTGTAAAAGCAACATCACACCCCTCATTTCTGCCTTTGTCACCTCAGATACCTCAATAACTTGCTGTTGTTTTAGATTCACTGATTCTTTAGATCCATTGCCGAAATCCTTGGGATCGTAGGAATTCGTTAAGATAATCTGGTTTTGGTTTGGTGTTTTTATTACAGGTGAGATCTGCCGTGCACATAAGGTTTTCTTCCACACGGATGCTGCACAAGCGATTGGTAAAATTCCTATGGATGTCAACAGCATGAAAATTGACCTAATGAGCATCAGTGGCCATAAAATTTATGGGCCCAAAGGTACTCACTGAAGTTCTTCATAGGGAATTGTTATTTCCATTGTAGGTTCACACACACAAGGTGTGAAGTCAAACCCATTTGTCATAGTGTCAGTTACTTAAGCTGTAGAAAACTGTTCTGAGTGATCTTGGACTGACTTCAGAATAGCTTAGGCACTGCTGCTGGAGTAGAGCTGCAGGAAGTGCATCTTTACTGCTAGATGGGTTAAGATAGCTTCACTGAAGGAAGAAACAGTATTGTATAATGGTGGAAGCATTACAGCAGTGGGGTTTTCAGGAGTCCTCTGCTTGGTGTGAAGCAGAACTGATGCTGAAATGATTGAAATGAAATCATTTGGTTATAGGGCAAAGTTTAGACCAGAGTGTGACTTGCAACAAGGAGTCCAAAAAGGTAACTAATTGGTGATTTTTGGTTGTTTTATCCTTCCAGTGGCTTTATTCCTTCAACTCCATTTGTGCATTTTCTTTGCAGAATGGGGTTTAATATCCAGTTATGAGTTTTCTGGTTGACTCACAAATACTAAAAGTCCAGCTATTATTATTGTCAAAGTCCATTTAGTTTGTGACAGTGGGTGTTAGAGAGCCAGCAATCAGGTTTGCTGTATGCTATGTGCCGTTTGGAAACAAAAGACAAAATTCTTATTTTTCAACACATTTTTTTTCTGTATGAGTTCTGCTGAGAATTGAAGACATTACCTCTGGACAAGAGCTTAAGTTTTCAAGCAGTAATTTTGCACAGATGACAGACATAAATTTTCACCATTTGTTATACCTGGAAGTTGCAACTGTCCTTCCTGTGGTGACAGTCACTCCTTAAGTGTACCAGGGCACTTGAAGACATGAAAGTTTGGTTTCTAGATGAGGAGAGTAGAGCATCAAATTGACTGACTAGCAAAACTGACTTATCTAATCCACTCACTGAAAATTGTTGCCCCTAATGAGTCTTCCAATGAGAAGAAAGGGAGAGGACTCCTGAAACTCGTGGTGGCTTAGTAGTCCAGGGAAAGACTTTGGAAGTCATTAAGAGAACATTAGTGAATGCACGTAAAAACTTCAGTGCAGGGGGATGAACTTCAGCTGTGGACAGGAATTGTGGGAAGGAAGGAAAGTGCTGAGTCCGTGAATGACTGAAGCAGAGTGGAAGAAGCTGACCTGCCATGGCTGAAGCTCGCTGGGCCTGAACATGATCACTGGGGATCAACTAGGACCCATTTCCTAGAAAATAATACTGAACTTGTTTGCTTTATTTGTCTCCAGTTAAGTGTCCACCTGTATGTTTGCTGTGGAAATAAGGAATGTTACCAAAGCTTGGAGTCATACTTTCAGAACTCTGGGCATATGGTAAAGCAGCTTTCCTTGCTTCCAAGGGGTTGGTGCTCTCTATGTTCGCCGCCGACCACGTGTCAGGCTGGAGCCCCTGCAGAGTGGGGGAGGCCAGGAGAGAGGACTGCGGTCTGGGACTGTGCCCACACCTCTAGCAGTAGGACTGGGGGCAGCATGTGAAGTGGCACAGCAAGAGATGGAGGTATGTGCAAAAAGATACTTGTCCTGGGTTCCAGAAAACAGTATAACAGCACCATTTAGGTCTTGGATTCCTTAGGTCTTTTTTCATCCATGTAACTGAATTAAATTTCATTCTCATGTTTTAGCATTAAGTGAATGTTTTGAGAATTTAAGGGATATTTTTGGGTAATTCTAAGTTCTTTCTAGAGTTTATTTTCTCTTGAAGTAGTCTGAGTCATAATTTTCTACAACTAGGCTACAACTGACAGTCAGTTTTAGTGAAATACGGCTCTTATGTGCTTGTATTTACTTCTTCATTATGCACATGTGCATTAGCAGTATCTTTGAAATGACTGTCATGTTTATGTAATGTATATTGAAAAATTAAGACTTCCTAGTCCATTATGATATGTACTGTACCTATTAAGTATAAGTTAACGTATACTGCAGTTTTGCAACTAAGAATTTATTTTTGTTTTTCCTGGCTTGGACAGTAAAGTTTACTTGCTAGGTCTGGTGTTTGAGCCTCTACATTGGTTTGTGGGCACCAATACCTTCCTTACAGCTGGAATGTAAAAATACTTAGTGACAATGGGATGCGTAGGCCAGATATCTGCACACAAAGGATCAAGCTTCTTTCCAGGAGACAGGCAGAATTCCACCATCTGTATGGTTATGGAAGTTGAGGCTAGGGAGCCTGCAGAGTCTGAATTCTGCACCAAGCCTCAGACTGGGATTCTCCTCCTTGCCTGGCAGAGTTAAGGCGTTTTAAAACCAGTTGATGTTGGAGCTAACCTGGTTTTCTTCTAACTTTTTCAAGTGTAAATAAGCATGAATTGCTTGTGGCCAGTTCTGTGTGCCAAAGCTGATCCCAGACCTTACTGCTTTCTTGGTATAAGTGACCTCATTTTTCAGTCTAGAGCAAGACATTGCACATGGGCAGTTTCTACCATGCAGGTTACTTATTGTAAAAGCTGAGTTCATAGGAATTTGAAAGTCTGTCTTTCTGTGGGTTAGTTAGAGAGCTCCTAGGAAATAAGAAGCACTTGCTGTAATAGGTGCCCTTTCTTGTTACAAAATGCATCATCTTCTGGATTGCCTAACTTGTCTTTAAACCCAAAGAACTCAGTGCTTTAATGAAAGTCAGTTTGGCAGCTTGTGTATGCGGAACTTCCGTAATGGTTTGAAACATTTGTGAAGACTGGGCTAGCTAGGAGCCAAGGGCTTATTCTCTTTTGAAACAGTGTCTAGAGCAGGCGAAGTTTGAGAGTTTAAATTTTAGCTGTGTTCTTTCCCTTTTCTGGCCAAACCCAGTTACTTAATTGTGCTTGCAGCTGGTGACATGAAGCAGTTTGAGTGCGGTCAGACTGTACACTGTTTATTATTTGTGTCTTTTCTGATTTCTCTGCTAGTATGACCATAAGCGAATCTCCCAACTGGCAGAACGACTGGTTACAAAAATAATGAGTGAAGTTCCTGATGTGGTGATGAATGGAGATCAAGACCATCGCTATCCAGGTAACTCAAGCAAAATTTGGAGCCCTTAGTACTGTCTGGCTCCTTAATGGCTATGGCTGAATAATGCACTTGAGCACATGATGCAAGTCCTGCCTTAGAGGGAACAATTTGCCTAAGATTTTAGTTGATGGATTCTTTTTTCTATTTCATTTTTTCTATGTAGGATGCATCAATTTATCTTTTGCATATGTGGAAGGGGAGAGTCTTCTGATGGCTCTGAAAGATGTGGCTCTGTCTTCAGGAAGGTATGTGGAATGTATGGGAAGGATAGGAGTGTATTTTTGAGAGAAAATAGCATCTGCTAATGAAGGTAAAAGCTAAGTAGTAGTCTCCTCTGCGCCCCATATTTCAGTTATTGAGCCAGTTGAATTGTATATTCAGTTAATATACAATTATTGTCAGCCTGACATTGATTACGTTCTACAGTGGTGTTTAAGTGACGTATTTCAACTGAAGGTGAAATTTACTTATCCTGGAAGAAAACAGCAACAAACTAAACCAAAATCAAAAGAACAACCAAAAAATATCCTAACAAAAAGATCCCCGCAAAACCACAAAAATCAGCCCAGAAATTCCTACCTATTAGCCTTGCAAACTGCTTATTTGAGTAGCCGTGACTTGTAGTGGTGACACTTTCATTCTGAAGGCCACCAAGATTTGAACAGCTTCTGTCCTTTGGCAGATTTTAACTGCAGTTAGTGAGGCAGGGCACGTATCTGAACTGAATCAGCTAATAGTTCCTGTGTTAAATGCAAAAGCAAGAAAGAAAATTTTCATGTGCTTTTATGGAGCTCTCCTGACTACAGGAGTGACGAGTAATTGAGTTACCAACACAAACCTGATGTTCATGATGAACTGAATGGAGTGTAAGGATGCCCCTCCTCTCCTTCTCTCACCTTTGAGAATGGTCAGCATATCCTAATTAGGAACTGGTTGGCAATATGAGCAGGAAGAACAAGTCTCCACATGACCATCCCTGAAGACAAATACTTCTGTAATGTGAAGATCTCTTCTGAATCTCTACTTTGTGTACTGGGGAGCTGTTTACAGCTCTCCAGTTGGCATTGTGTGTTTCTTCCAGTAAAAACGGAGTCACCGCATGTAACCAGTTCTGTACACTGCTGCAAGGTGGAAGCTCTCCCTGTTGACAGCTGCAATCATCTTGCTCTGTGCACTGTTTTTCATTTATTTGTTCTGCTGCCAAACAGCAGCTTGTGAAGTCTTTTTTTCTTTCCCTTTTATGTTCCTGGTGTGTTATCTTCTCTGGATGGTTTTTGTCTTTGTCTTTTTTTCACAGCCTCTACTTCAACTACCTCTTAATCTGCATTCCTGCTGCGTCTAAGTGGCGTTTTGTTTATTCTTGTGTATTATCTGTAGTCTCTCTCCTTTCCTTATGCTCCTAATTTATTACTCTCATTTCTCGATAATGCCTGCCCCTTGTATTCTTTTTTCTTCAGTAGCAGAAATATCACTTTACTTGCTTGTATTCACTTGTAGTTTCTAGGAGGCTGGGGATGCTGATACAGGGTGTTGTAAAGGGGCAAGTGATCTGTTCCTTGTTGGAGGAGATTAAGTAAAAGTCTGACATTTCCCTGTCTTCCCTTTCCCAGTGCTTGCACATCAGCCTCTCTGGAGCCTTCCTATGTTTTGCGGGCAATTGGAACAGATGAAGACTTGGCTCACTCATCTATAAGGTGTGTGGTGTGGTCTGCCCTAATGCTTCCAAATATTTTTCTTTTCTGATAAAAGTAAATGGTGTATTTGTTCACCCCTCCATATGCTTGTTACTCAGTTCCTTAATGATTTTCTTTTGATTTAGGTTTGGCATTGGCCGTTTCACTACAGAAGAAGAAGTGGATTATACAGTGCAGAAATGCATACAGCACGTGAAGAGGCTGAGGGAAATGAGGTGAGACATTGTCTCGTTGAACACAAAGACTTCTTAGGTGTGATAATCTTGGGAAGAATTGGATTTGTTTAGTTGAAAGTAATTGTTTGCTTCAAAAATCTGGTGGTGTTTCTATGTATCAGCAAGTGACAAACTTCTAAGGAAACAAACCTGAAACCAAACCTTTTTCCCAGGTCCTGCCTTTATCAGAGAAAGAATATGAGTAGGGCAGGCACTCAGAGCAGAACCTAGGAGGTTTTAAGCCAGAGGTGGTATTACTGAGTTAATGTATTGATAAGTAGTTTTATTCTGGTGAAACTGAAAGACTGGTGACTAATTTGGACAGGGTTCAGTCTCAGAGACACCAGTGCTTTATGCTGAAAGTGGGAGCAAGAAATGAGGTGGAGCAGCTGCCCTCTCATCTCTTGTATTTTTGGTTGAGAACACAGTTGAGGGCTGATCACCTGAAGGTTACTGACCTTCAGGAGGGCAAGACAAGCAGATAGATATCTCCTGATTTCTTGTGTCATTGATAAAATCTGTTTAATTATTGTTGATGATGTCCTGTGCATTTTAGCTAGCTCTCAGTTTTCCCCTTTTCTTTACAGCCCTCTCTGGGAAATGGTGCAGGATGGAATTGACCTCAAAAGCATTAAATGGACTCAGCACTGAGAAAGCATTGCTATCCATGGACTAGATATGGATTAAAATGCATTTTTCTGTACAGTCTTAAGCAAATTATGGAGCACTTCTGTTTTCTGACACTTGCAATTTGACTGGAGAATTGCCCTTTCAGACCACAAAATCTAAGAAGCCAAAAATGAAACTAGTTTTTATCATGGAGAAGGCAGGCTGATCTGACACCCACTGAGTTCCTATTGACACACAGAAATTTAGGCTAAAATGTAATTTATTCAGAAATATGTTTTCTAATGAGAAAATTAAATCAGCGTGTTACTTCCAGGCCAGTGAATTCTGGCAAGAGGTTGCTTCTCGATGTAACTCATCCCAAGTCACTGTTGTGTTTGCACCACAGACCTGCTACCAATTTGTTCTCTTTGAGGTGGGTATCCTGCAACATCAGCTGAGTTTTGCTTCTCAAAATGCCTTGTACTGCAAGAAATTCTCATATAGGAGGACATTTGGATCTCTAGAGGAAAGGGATGCCTCAATGTGGCTATGTGCAGTTAAGAACATTTTTTTTTCTGAATTGGAGAATTTTCCTTGATTTTTTGTGTGCATCTTTTTTTTGTGTGTGTGTGTGCGTGCATTAATCCATAAGATTCTTCTGTGTTCCAGAGTTTATGATACAATTATGATGCACTTTGCTGTCCCCTCTATTGGGTTTTTCCATGCAATTTTTTCTCAGTGAGGAAAGAAAACTTGAATGACTGGTGGAGGGGCTAGGCAGAATATGTCAGCTTTGATGGCAGCACCAGTTAGGTGGGAGTCCGAGTGCTAAAGGTGGTGGGGAGAGCAGATACAGTGCAATGTCTTAAGGCGGTGTGGGGTTTTGAGGTTATTTTTCTTGTTTCATTTTTTTTTTCTCCCCTTGTCATGAGACCTTTGCTGTTACTTGTTTTGGCTATGGGCCCTTGGTTTCTGTCGCTGCAAGGAGTCTGCCCAGCTCAGCCTGTATATTTTGTCTGGAGATAAGAATACGTGGCACTGAACTTGTCTTTGTCTAACAGACTGTACTGTCTGACTAGAGATTCGCATGGGAATACATTCCCTGCACATGCTGGGGGAAGTGTCTGTTAAAAAGGGGTTTGATGAGATTATTTCATATCAGTGTTTCTCCTTTCTTATCTTTGGTGATCTTTCCAGTAGGAAACCATACCCAGTATGGCAAAGTGCCTTTTATTCAGTGCATAAACAAAGAGCTCTCAAATTAGTTGTGTTGATTGATGGATGCTGTGTTAGCTGTTGAATTTGGTATACCCCATAGACAATATGTTCACCTTCAGTTTGGGATGGGATCTACCTCGAGGATCAACCATGTTGTGTAAAAGCTGAAGCTGAATCTCACAAGATGGATTGTGTTACAGAAGCTTGTGCATTTTTTGTTACTAATGACAGACTTCGTTGTTTGTAATGCAAAGCTAATCCTTGATTGTTCTATTTGAAATTACTAGCTTTAGCAGTTTTAATATTGTAGTGCTGGCACCTTATATTTCATCACAATATTTTTTAAACTACCGTATGCATAAATGTGTTTTATCCTTGGGCCGTGTATATTTTCTGGATTAAGCATGTGACAACATGCTTTCCTAGCATGTTTTAGAAATACATGTTTATGAATTGTTCTTTATGTTTTGAGAATGATAAAAAATTACGGATAAGAATTAAACTCGGCTGCTGTCAGTCTTTTCAGATCCACCTTTTTGTGTGAACCATGCAGGACAATTAGTAACTTGCTGAATTGGAGCTTTCATTAGGCAACAGAAGAGGGTAAACTTCTCTGTGAACACTGGTAAAAGTTAGCTGTCATTGAGTCGACATTTGACTTGTGAGGAGTCAGTCTTCTCAAACTCAATGCCTGATTTAATTTTTTTAAACTCAAATAGCTTAAATTGTGGTTATTTTGAAAAAAGGGAGCCTCAAATCTTGAAGATTCTGACCACCTCTTATTTTATAAGATTTAAAATAAAAATTCTACATGTAAAGCTTAGGGAAACTAATTCATACTAGTAACAAATGTTTATTTGAAATGTTTATAGAGCAAGATGAGGAAAAATGTATAGTGAAGATACTTCCCCCATGACAGAAAGAAGTAATGCCAAGGATGAAACATCTAGCTGTACCTCACTGAATGCAGTTAAAACCTTTGGGAGGTGGGAACCTCAGTCTATCCCACTCTTACTGATTGGATGCCAATGTATGGTGGTGCATCGTCCCACCCCCAGGCTGCACCATGATCTGAAAAATGCTCACTAGGCCTTGGCCTTGATGAACAGCTCTTGGGTTCAGCTCCTCTTGAGCTTGTCAGAAACACTGCTCCAAGGAACTGGTGCTGTCCAATGAGCTCCTGCTTTTTTACCTTTTTTTTTTTTTTTTTTTTTTAATGAACAGCCTGGGAAACTTTTTTTCCCCCCCTGAATGGCACAATATTCTTGTTCTCGCACTTTCAAAGAAAGTTTCTGACCCGAAGTGGGGCTAGGATGGAACATTGTGGCCCTGCAAACAGTGGCCCTGAGTGACACCCTTGGGGCTCTCCTGGTTTGCAGTGATCTCCCTGTGCTGGGGCCTCTCTGAGCTGGGAGCTGTCCTGTTTGCTGCACTGGGTCCTGAGCCAATCCCTCCACTCCTCAAGGCTCTGCCCTTCGCGCAGTGAAAAAAGCAAAGGCATCTGAAGTGAGCATTTCAGTTAGAGCCATGCATGTACCTGCAGGGCTATGATCTTATTAGCAACAGAGAGACTTGTTGGGATGACTCTTGTGACTGGAGGGTTGAAATGGAATGATACAGGCAGGGGAGAAGAGAGGCAATGTTGCTCTCTATGCAAATAACCAGCAGGAGTGCACAGAGCTCCACCTGCGGATGAATGAGGAACTGACTGGGAGTTCAGGAGTCAGGATTAAATAGAGGGCAGGGACAGGTGACATCACAGTGGGGGTCTGCTACAGGCCACCTGACCAGGAAGATGACCCAATGAGGGTCATCACAGACAAATAGGACCGGCTTAATGTTTACAAGCCCTAGTTTTCATGGGGGAATTCAACCACCCTGACATCTGCTGTTGGTAACCAGCTGCATCATGGTGCTGACTTGTCTTTGGTACCCTTGGTCCCTTGGCATGCTCCTAATGGTCCACAAAGTAAATCTCACAAGTCTCTTCACCATACTTTATTTGAACAACAAAAAGTAATGTGGTGACTCATCACATTGCACAAAAGCTGAAAACTCTTATTTTTCCCCCTGACCTGGGGTATTCCAGCACTGTCCTTTTGTTATCCTACACTGTCTCTCCACTGCAGGGTGGCTGGGGCAGCTTGGGACGTGCTGTGGTGTCGCAGAGTGAAGCCCTGAGCTGCAGATGCTCCTGCTACCCCTCACATGTCACAGGCAGCCAGCTCCAGTAAAGCTGGCAAGCCTGGCTGTTGATGGCTCTGGTGATTTCAACCATCTGCTTTTCTGGGCTATGTCAGGGTGCAATGGGGACAGCCAACCCTATCTATTGTCTCTAGTGCTATAGAAAGGTCAATTACAGGATACTGCCTACACTTGCCAAGACAAGAAGGAGGTATCAGCTTGGCAGAACTGGTATTTTCAGACGATCTGTTATCATAAATACCAAATAGAATACAAAATCTGAAAAACTGGCATTAATAGGGAGAAAATAAACAAGTGTGTGCTGTTGCCTGGGAGAAGATGATTAGTAAAGTAGAATTTGGGAGTAGAAAGAGGGGTTATATAGGAAAGCAGATGATGGAGTGGGGGTTACTGTGCTGCTGAGCAGCCCCACACTGGATCCCTCTGCCTCAGGAGAGCACAACCATGACAATTTGTTGGTTTTCACCCCTTAACAGAAACCAAGGCCAAAGTTAACTGAGTTGTTGAACTCCATCATTTACTACAAAAGCGTTTGCAAAGGAGGCAACGATTTATTTTTACCTGTTTCTTGCAGAGGGCTAAACAGTGATTTTGGTTTTTTTTTCATTGGAAATGGCTAGTGTTGATGTGCCTGTGTCTGCCGAAGCGCAGTGACAGAGAAACCAGAAGAGTCCGGGAGTCCCTCAGCGCAGGGCACTGCCTCGTTATTGGTGCTGTATTCAGTCAAGCCAAGGACAAACACAGCATGGGGCATCGGCCCCCAGCAATCTTTCATTTTAATTCTGCAACTTGGTCGTACGTCAAGAGGTTGGAAACAGCCGCTCTCAGGGTTCTTTTCTTCGTTAGGAGTTCAATGCTCGCCCCGAGTCCCCGTTTCCTCATGAGCCGCCCTCAGCGACTCGGCCAGCGCGGGGCAGGTCCGGCCCGGGGGCTGGCCCCGCCCAGCCCGGCGCGCGCCGTCCGCCCCTCGCGGCCCCGCCGTCCTCGTGCCGCCCCGCCCGGACCCCGCCCTCCCGGCGGCGCCGCATCGCGGCGGCCATTTTGTGCGGCTGCGGTCGGTGCGCGGGGCTCGGGGCGCCGCGGGCCCGGGCGGAGCGGCTCTGTTCTAACCCTTTTTCCCGTACAGACCCCTCGGTAAGAGCGCGGCGGCGCCCGGGCAGGCCGGGCCGCCTGCCCAGCCCTCGCTGCTGGCCCGCGGCGCGGCGGGGAGACGCGGGGAGGGAGGCCGGGCGGGCGCGTCCCCGCGCACAAAGGGCCGGGCCGGGCGGCGCCTCCCGCCTGCGGCCCCGGAGCGCCGAGCAGGGCCGCTCCCGCCTCGCTGCGGCCCGGCGCCCTCGGGCCCGCGGCTCGGGCCGGCCCCGGCCGTTCCCCCGCCCTTGTCTCCCGCCCTCGCCCGCCGGCCCGCGGAGCTGCGCGGGCAGGTGAGTCTGTGCAGGCCGAGCGCGCACGCCGCGGGCCCGTCCGGGGGCCGAGTGACCTTGCGGCGGCGCCGGGGCCCGAGCCGGGGCACGGGCCGCATGGCGGGGCCTGTGCCGGGGCCCGAGGCGGGGACTTGCCGGGTCTGGAGCGGCGCCCGGCGGGCTGGGTGCGGCAGGGAGCCTCTCTGTCCCGTTGTCGGTGCGGGGCCCCGGCGGGTCTGGGTCCCGGGGGTGCTCGGCGGGGCGGCTGCGCCTTGCCCGGCCCCGTGGGACGAAGCGAGGCAAATGCTCCACATTTTACGGGGAGGAAGGCCCCGGTGTGTACGGCGCTGCCGCCGCTTGCCGGGGGTACCCTATAAACACCTGCGAAGTTGCTGTTCCGTAAAGTGACGCTCTCTTCTGCTAGTAAAAATCAACTCCGTTAAAACAAGAACAAAAACGAAATAGAAACAACCAATCAAACAAAATGCCACCTCCTCTCTCAAAATCTATAATCTAAGAAAGCAACTTAAAGCCACCCTTCCCAGAAAAAAACGAATTAGTGTTCAAATGGGTCCCGAAAATACACAGTGTGAGTTTTCTTTCGAAAAAACCTCATGGCTCTGGTTTTACTCGCTCTTAAACTTACCTGTTATTCTTAGTGGTTTGCTTCCCCACCTTAGTCTACTGGGGTTAGGCAGGCAAATCGGCTGATTGTTTCCTTGGTGGATTCCTCTGGTTTAATCGTTTGTTGTTTTCAGTGGATGCTGAGCCTTTCTGTACAGCTGACAGGGTGTTGTGGAGTTTCTCCGGAGAACTCCCAGAGGTGTGGGAACACCTCTGCTCTAGCCGGTGCTTGTGTAGTTAATGTGCTCTTGCGTATTCCATTGATTGGAAAGGTTATTTTTGCCTACAGAAGGCATTGATGGTTTTCTTTAAAGTTGAGATATTTGAGACTCGAAATGAAAAGTAGATGGTATTTGGTGGAGAAGTTAAACATAGCAGAATGGAGTTTTGCTGAATTCTATTCTGAATGCTACCTGGTTTTGTTCGTGTTGCCTTAGTACACTGCCAATCTTCAGCTTGTTTTCAGTGTTGTGAAGAGGAACGAATGCAACGCTGTGGTTGCTATACTGGAAATCCATCTAATAATTTGCGTTTTTCTTCTAAATGGGAAATTCCTTGTGCATGAAAGATTTATCTGCTGCTTGAAGCAGGTGTGGTTTTGTATGAAACGGTTTTTCAGGTGATTACATTTCTTTCTTTGTAAACTGCTACTTGATACTGCTATACATGAAAGTATATAGTTGAGTCCTTCTAATACAGGATTGCATGTTTCTCTTAAAGATCTAATAAAGAAAATTCTTATTTTTCTAAATGCATTAGCCGTTTTAATGTAAGTCTGTATAGTGTAGTTGTATCTTTCTCACTTATAAATCTGCTATTAATGTCCTGGAAGATGTGCAAATAGCTATGTTTGTTTTAATTCCCTCTGTTAGGGAGTTTGTGAAGGGTTTATTAGTACTTCTTGTTCTAAGTTCACTTTGGTAATGATGCTTGTAACTGAAACCAGCTTGTTGGGGTTGTGTGAGGTTTAGGAGGCATTTATGTGTTCTTAGTGAGATTCATTCCTCAGTGGCTTTCCAAAGAATTTTAGTGTGAGGTGGTCTGCCAAGTCATGAAAGAGCAAAGGTTTTCCATGCCATCTTTAAACACAAAATACATGTGTTGCCACTTAAAGTGCTTGGCTTTTTTGTCGAGTTGTAAACCTGGGAAGGTAATTTTTATACAGGGATGAAAAAAATGGGCATTTGATGAAGATTCGGGTAATGAAATAGCAGGTTACGAACGAAAGTAGAGTGTCTTACGGTAGTTCTTGCTGTGTGTTCTGTGGAGACATGGCTGTGAAATGTCACTTAGTTTCAGCAGCTGGTGTGACTCTTGATGGATTCTTCAGCTGCAGCTCTAGGGTGGTTTTCTTAGGCATGGCTTGCTCTATGTTACTTTGTTCGAGTAAGTAGATGCACAGTTGGAGGAAGGAATATCATTATTGATGGAGCAAGGGTTTGGTAAAATTCAGGGCTTTCAAGTATTTAACTCTTGTTCTTTGCCTTTGAAAGAAAGATTTTGCTCACCTTTGAAAGACTCTTTAAATGCTTTCTGGCTCTTTCTATATTCTTTGTGGAAGGCATATTTTTGTCTTGAAACCATACAAAAGCTCTACAATGCAATTTCCACTAAGTCATATGGAGATAATGTATAGAAAATGCACCCTTATTATTCTTGTAAGTTGCAGTGCCTTGTGGTGGTTGCAGGTTTGAAATTCTATGTATACAGTTCTTTGTGGGCTGTTACTGCTGTTGTGTTGCCTGCATTGATTTTTGCCTCCATTTATTCTTTATTGCAGTCTAAAAGTTGGTTTTAATTGGTTGCCCACAGGATTGGCTTGGCTTCTGCTACTTGTTAAGAAAAAATACATCTGTCTTTGCAGGTAAGAGCTTTTGAATTGAAGACTTCTTTATATGCATATTGAATATATCCTTGGAAACACAAGAAGCTTTTAGAATCTGTGAATTTGTGTCCAAAGACTTGAGTCAAATAATCTGTAGCTTTTCTGCTCACCACTGGTGATGGTGGTTTTGGCAATGTTCTTCTTATAAACAGAATTTTCTGCCAAACTAATGTTTTGTTGTTTCATCAGCATGTGGTGGTCTGGAACACGCTCCCATTTATTTTGCACTGTTGGAAAATGCAGTTTCTTTGCTGCAAGCTGCAGGTCTGTGTGTTTGTAACTGTTGGGAGTGTAGAAGTGTACATCAGTTGGTTCTAATTAGGTTTTGCAGCACTTAAAGGGATCAGATAGTTTCAAATTGGCTCAAAGATGACTATTAACAGGTTGATCTTAGCCTTAAAAAAGTAAAAGACAAAACTGTAGTTTGCAGTTTTATTAACTTTTGCAAGACAGTCTCATACTTAAAATTCCTCCTACAGTACCAGTGTTTCTGCAGTTCTTAATCTTCACCCAAGAATTGCCAAATATGTGTGTGCATGTGTATCATGTGGATATTGTACTTTAATACTCCCCAGGGACAAGGATGAATCTTCTGAACTTCTCTATTGTAAAATCCATACATCTTAAAAGGCTAGCCTGGTGTGCTTATGAATTTATATGTGTGACCCAAATTATTCTTATTTTACTAACTAGCACATTAATGAGATAAATAGTATTGTCATCTTTTACACCTTTTTTTTTTTTCCAGTGTAACATCAGCATTTTAAAAGCTATTACTGTGAAGACATGTTAAAAATTCATCAAGTGAGTTGAATCAGGTTGATTGTTGTCAGCCTGTAAATCTCCAGCTTTGATTGCGACTTGCTAGTGGGAATTGGATTGTCCATAGTACACCCCTAGGGTGTTGTCTTTTCACAAATATATGAAACACACAAATGACAAGAAAACCCACTTTTGCCTTGAAGTATCTTTTTATACCAGGAGAAAAGCAGGCAGCCTGAGAACATGTCTGACAGCCCAACAAAAAGCCTTCAGTGCCTGCTGAACCGGTGTGCGGCCTGTTTTGTGTCTGAAGTTAATGTTGCCTCTGCATGTGCTGGTCTTAGCAAGTGAACAGTGAAATATTTGAGCAAGCTTTGCATTTTCATTGCTTGGAAAAATTGAGCAAGTGGATTATAGTTTCCTAAGTGCATTTTGCAAAAAATGTGGTTTGTAAGTGTCAAGAAATTTAAAATTTGGCCCTTTTGGTGCTTGATTTTTCCAAAAATCACAGAACTGACACTACTATTTTGTCTAAGCATCAAAATTCTGAAAAAATTGAAGCAGCTGTTTTATGTGTTCCTTTGTAAAAAATATTTGTTTAGTCAAGTTCTTAAAATTCTTTTTATTCAGACCATGTTACTGTCAGCTCTTGCTTAATATTAAGCAAGCATTTGCTGAATACTCTATGTGGAATTAACTACATGGAAGTCGTTGCAAATAGTTTTTCTAGTGACTATATGCCTAAGCAGCTCTTTGGATTTTTTTTGTCCATAGTGATTTAATGGATCTGAATAGAGTACTTAGTAACAAGTCTTCAAGTACACCCTTAGCATTTAGTACGAAGTTTTGCAATTAATGCAAAACGGAAAGATTTGTATTATCCCAGAAGTAATGTAAGTGTTCAAATGCTTGAACTCTTCTGTGGCTTTATCTGTTGATTTGTCTTCTGGGCTGGATTCATGAAATAATTTATAAATGCAGTTATCTAGCAGGTATCAGTTCTGTTAAAGAATGTAAGGTGTTCTAAACCAGCAGACCTTAGTACACACACCTTCCCAAGTTGCCTTTGTTTAACCAATGACTGTATCAAATTGTCATCTCTTTTGCATTAAGAAAATAACTAAAAGTAGTCTCCCATTTAACACAAGAAACTTCAAATGTCCTTAACTTCTGATAAATAAAAATTCCTGAAACGATTTCTATGTGTAATAGGTAGTGGAAGAAATCTAAACCTGCTGGCAATATTTATTTAAGTAGTATTTCAGTTTTGAAAGCACAGATGCAAAGCCAGGGATACTTTTGTACTGCCTGCTTGCCTCAGGATCATCTAATTCAAAAGCAGTTCTGTAGCACAACATAAACCTTATGTTTACAATGCTCTTTAATATAGCTTCTTTAAAGGAGATAGACTTTCTATTTTAACTTTAATTTCAGAGATTGTCATCAATATTAGGGAAATTTAAAATAAAGCAACAGAATCATTATGAAACACTGCTTTTTAAAACAGTGCAAAAAGTCTTAGATACGTTTTTAGATGTTTTAGATAGTATAGGTAGTCCTTACTTTAACTTGCGGTTTTTTTTCCTCATGGGCAAGTTATTTTGTTGTTGGAAAATGATTGGGCAATTAATTGTACTTTCAGATTAAATGTAATTCCACTGTAAGAGCTAAAGGCAAGGATGTTGCTTGTTACCTCACCATGGAGATGTGAAAGTTGCTTTCAAAAAAAATTGTCCCCGAAGCTTAGTATACAGCATAAACCTTTCTGTTGCTGTCTTTCCTTGGTGGAGTAGGGGTTTTCTTAGTGGTGTTTTTTCTTTTTAAAAAATCTTACGTTAAAAACTGCAATTTTAGTCTCTCTCTCTCAGGGTGGTGCAGTAAGGAATCCAATATTCATGCATAGCGACTAGAACAGCAGAGCTGATTTGGTGCAAATGGGCTTGTTTGCTGTTTCCTTCAGGGAGAAAGGTCCTCCACACTTTTCTGGTGTCTGGTATTAGTTGTGGGGCAATGCCCTGTAATACCCCAGGATGCTGCTTAAGTTCATTAGTGTGTTGAAGGGTTTAGCTCTGGTGTGTTGGTCAACAGAAGCAAAATACTTAAGGACTCATTTTAGTAATCCTAGGTTCCATCATGCAAACAAAAGAACTGTTGCTTTTTTACCCCATAGAGGAACTGTTACTTTTGTTTTCATTAAGTACTGAATTCAGCTGTACCTGGTTAAATTGTGGCTTTACATAGTCATTCAAGACTTATCTTCTCTAATGTGTTTGGATGACCTGGACAAACAAATGGAGCCAACTTAGAGATTTAACTGTATGCTGGGGTATAGCTGAATTGCTGGGAGATGGTTATTGATTATAGTTGGTCAGAGCTTTGGTAATGATCAGGATTCTTTGATGCATAGCTTTGTGGCATTGCATTGGGGCATCTGATTGGACTTGATCTTTAAGGTCTTTTCCAGCCTAAACAGTTCTGTCATTCTGTGATCTGGTTCATCCTTGATGTCAAATGCTGAGTTAATACTATTGGTATGTGACTTATGGGAGCCTTGGAGATCTTCCATACAGATATTGAACTGGCTTGTACTTAGGAAATGAAGAAGTTTTAGAGATGAAGTGGCTCAGGTGAAGCATGGTGCTATTGTGGATGGTTTAGGATGAGAGACTGGCTTCTGAACTGTTGAATTGTGCTAATATTATTTAATATGATGCTTTCAGCCTTTGCTGGAGGTTTGCATAAGTGACAAGTATCTAGTTTCCTCTTTATCTTCAACTGCTGATAGGACCCTCAGACTTCTGAGGTCTCAAGGTAACTGTTCAGATCTAGCTGTTCAGAATTAACTTAAGTATTTACTAATGCCAGCTGTGGAGATAAAATTAATTTACCTATGTCTGAGATGTAAGGGGTCATGCTAGACAGAATATCTGCAACTATTAAAAAATACCTTGTTTTTGTAAATTGTAAAGGTCATATATCTAGCTAGATATGTATGGATGTTAATTTAGGTGAGGTCTCTATTGGCACAGAATGTCTGGCTCTAGTTTATAATAGCAAGCTTCAGGTCACCTGGACCTCTTGCCTTTGCTAGGAGAAAAACATGAAGTCAGTATAATATACATGGTCCCTGTCAGGATGTCTTGTGAGTCTCACAGTTGCTAGTTGTCAGAATGGGGTTTTGTTCTTAACCAACCCACTGTTATGTTTCTAGTTGTCTTCACCTGGCAGGAGGTAAAATCCCTCCCCAGATTAAAGGGAACTGTTTGTTTCCCAGAGCTGTGCAGAATTTTTCAGTCATGTCAGTTGTCAGGTACAGTGGATACCATATCAGTGTATAGTAAATTAATTTTGTTTTGTGTGGCTAAAATACTTTTGCTTACATTCCACTAAATATTGAACTACTGATGTAATAGTTCTGATTTTTGATGTTCCTTGTGTTTCTAAACTGACACTTGTGGGTCTTAGTATCACAGCTATTTTGGAATTTCTAGTGCAAAAATGTATGGTGATAGTAAATGTTTAATACTTCATTCTGTATGAAGTAAACAAACATGAATAAGGAACTTGGAGTATAAACACGCTTAATCTGTGCAAGATGTTATTAGGTGTATATAAACAAATATAGTAGATGGTGTCTGTAGGTAATTGCATGGTGTCACAAACAGTAGTCTGACATAGCCGTTGCCTTTTCTCATCTGCAGGTGTGTGTTGTTTCAGCGCAGCATGGCTGTGGTCATCCGCTTGCAAGGTCTCCCGATTGTGGCGGGGACCATGGACATTCGCCACTTCTTCTCTGGATTGACCATTCCTGATGGGGGCGTGCATATTGTAGGGGGTGAACTGGGTGAGGCTTTCATCGTTTTTGCCACTGATGAAGATGCAAGGCTTGGTATGATGCGCACAGGTGGTACAATTAAAGGGTCAAAAGTAACATTGTTGCTGAGCAGTAAAACTGAAATGCAGAACATGATAGAGCTCAGTCGTAGGCGTTTTGAAACTGCCAATCTAGATATGCCACCAGCAAATGCTAGCAGGTCAGGACCACCACCTAGTTCTGGAATGAGTGGAAGGGTTAACTTACCTACTACTGTACCTAACTTTAATAGTCCTTCTCCTAGTGTAGTAACTGCTTCTACTACGGTGCATGAAAGCAATAAAAACATATCCACATTTTCTACTGCCAGTATCGGGACTGCACCTCCAAATCTTGGGAGTACCTTTGGCAGTCCAACATTTAGCTCAACTATACCTAGCACAGCATCCCCAATGAACACAGTACCTCCTCCACCAATCCCTCCTATCCCAGCTATGCCATCTTTGCCACCAATGCCTTCTATTCCCCCTATACCTGTTCCACCTCCTGTACCCACACTGCCTCCTGTTCCTCCAGTTCCTCCAATACCCCCTGTGCCCCCTGTACCTCCAATGACGCCTCTGCCGCCCATATCAGGAATGCCTCCTATGAATCCTCCACCTGTAGCACCCTTACCCACTGGAATGAATGGGTCTGGAGCAGCAGTGAATATGAACAGCGGCTTGAATCCATTGTTTATTGGTCCCATGAATCCTGTAAATCCTATCCAGATGAATTCCCAAGGTAGTGTCAAGCCAATTCCAATCAATCCTGATGATTTGTATGTCAGCGTTCATGGAATGCCCTTTACTGCAACAGAATCTGATGTGAAAGACTTTTTCCTTGGGCTCCGTGTGGATGCAATCCATATGCTGAAGGATCATGTAGGTCGAAATAATGGAAATGGACTAGTTAAGTTTTTTTCTCCTCAAGATACATTTGAAGCACTGAAGCGAAACAGAATGCTGATGATTCAGCGCTATGTTGAAGTTAGTCCTGCAACAGAGAGACAGTGGGTAGCTGCTGGAGGCCATATAACTTTCAAGCAAACCATGGGTCCCTCTGGGCAGGCACATGCTCCTCCCCAGGCTCATCCTAGGTCCAAATCTCCCACTGGACAGAAAAGGTCACGGTCGAGATCTCCCCATGAGCATGGTTTCTGTGTTTATTTGAAAGGTCTTCCCTTTGAATCGGAGAACAAACATGTGATAGATTTTTTTAAAAAGCTGGATATAGTTGAGGACAGCATTTATATAGCTTATGGACCTAATGGGAAGGCAATTGGAGAGGGGTTTGTTGAGTTTAGGAATGAAGCTGATTATAAAGCAGCTTTGTGTCATCATAAGCAGTACATAGGGAATCGCTTCATTCAGGTACATCCAATTACTAAAAAGGCAATGTTAGAAAAAATAGATATGATTCGTAAAAGATTGCAGAACTTCAGCTACGACCAGAGAGAAATCTTGATGAATGCTGAGGGAGAATCAGGCTTGCCAAAACTGTGCGCACATATATCTAATATTCCATACAATATAACAAAAATTGAAATACTTCAGTTTCTAGAGGGACTGGCGGTAGAAGAAAACTCTGTACAAATTCTTGTTGATAATAATGGGCAAGGTTTAGGACAAGCACTGGTTCAGTTTAAAGCTGAAGAGGATGCTCGTAAGGCAGAGCGCTTGCACCGTAAAAAACTGAATGGAAGAGATGTTAATTTGCGTTTGATAACTGTAGAAGAAATGAGAGATATTGAGAGAAACCCACCATCTCAAGGGAAGAAAATCCTGAAAATACCGATCCAGGGAAATGCGGCTGTGCCAGGAGCACAGGGCCCTGGTGGGGATGAGCATGCCTTCTTGGGGGGAAATGCTAAAGAAGCAAATAATGGTCCTCCGTTCAATTTCCCTGGTAACTTCAGCGGGTCTGGCACATTTGGTCCCCCTTTACCACCACCTGGAATAGGTGGCTTTCCTGATTCTAGACCAGGAATACCCACAGTTGCAGCTAGTGGTTTACCTGGTGCGAGTATTGAGGTACCAGGTTTTGCAGGTGGTCCTGCTAATTTGAGTGGACCAGCAGGTTTTGCAGGGGGTCCTCAGACATTTGGTAATGGTCCCGGCAATTTAAGTGGGCCCCCTGCCTTTGGTGCTGGTCCTCCAGCAATTGCTAGCGGTCTTGGACATTTAAGTGGACCTCCAGGGTTTGGACCTGGACCAGGAAACATACATATTGGTGGACCCCCAGGTTTTGGAACAGGGTCTGGGAAGCCAGGGCCAACTGTCATTAAAGTGCAGAATATGCCCTTTACTGTTTCGGTGGATGAAATTTTGGATTTCTTTTACGGTTACCAAGTGATCCCTGGTTCAGTGTGCTTGAAATACAATGAAAAAGGCATGCCCACTGGAGAAGCAATGGTTGCATTTGAGTCTCGTGATGAAGCTATGGCAGCTGTTGTTGATTTAAATGACAGGCCTATAGGTTCCAGAAAAGTAAAACTTGTATTAGGGTAGCTGTTCATCAAGTAGTTGTAGAATAGATATTCATAGTGCTGTGACAAATGCATCTGGATTGGTTTTTATAGTATTTCCAGGATAGAACCTGTGGATTGTTTAAATTGTAAAACAGATCGGTTTTGATATGACAGAGCACTGGGTTACCCATTACATAAGAAACATTGCAAGGAGAGAGGTGCGGTGGATTTTCCTCATACAAATATGCGGAGAAGCTGGACAGTTTCTTATTTGTCATAAAAGTTTGGTAAACTCTTCTGGATACAGTGCTTATTGAGAAACTGAGATTGGTTTGACATAGTTTTGGATAAGGGAAATAGATGAAGTCAGTGAAGCTCTTCAGTGGTGTTCTTGTAAGCCATTGTAAAATAGATAGCTATTTTTAGATTTGGTTGAAAGCTGGCTGAATTCGCTTTGTTCACAGGTCAAAGCTTTGTTTAAAATCCTGATTTTATTCTGCAACTGAATGAATTCTCAGTGTACACAGATCAATTGTTTTGTGTATGTATCTTTATTTTTTCCAAAACTCTCACTGTATGAACAGTTGAATTATGCCCTTTGCTGATGTGTCTACCAAACTAATTCCTATGAGTATGAGCAGAATCGTTCTGTAAAATTCAAGCTGTTCTTTGTGGTATAACCTTTAGTTATTTATATATTGCAATTATAACTGTGCAGAATAAGACTTTTGCCACAAGTATAGCTAATCTCAAACATAAATCATATGAGTTTTATAGTACATTTAAAATGTTTTCAGTTGAAAATAATCATTATTGTTTAAGTAGCTTGATTTGTTAGGATTATACAAATCAGTTGGGAAAGCATCTTTGATACTAGTTGGACATTGGTGTTTCTCACATGTCTCTCGAACTCCTCACATAGAGTCTCTGCTAAGAGAACCAAAGTGGTGATTATTAGTAGAATATTGGAGTCTGGATAAAGTTTTAAATTAGGTTATAATGAAAGAAATTTGTATCTTCAGCAACTCTATTGTGAATTACTGCTATGGGTGAATTCAGAGATAAAATTTATTTTTCTCCAAAACTTGAAAATACTGAGTTTACTATATATTTTTGCAATAAAGTTGTTGTGTTGTATTCAAAGTCTGTAAAGAGTTGCCATTTTCTTTGTTGTGCAGTGAAACCTTCCATGGAAAAACAGAAATGGAAAGGAAGTAATTACGCAAGTGAAAAGTAGAATTTTTTTGGTTCATCCTTGCTTGGCTTATGATAAATTTTAACTCTTGGGCATTGCCTGAAAAAAATCCTGCTATTCCCTGCAAATCATTGTACTTAAACATAGTAAACTTCAAACTGGTTTTGGGTTTTTTTGACAAAGAAGAACAGTGCCTTTTGGTGTTGCATACCATGGAACACTGAAGTGTATGGGCAGGCAAAATTGAGAGGTGCAAGTGGCAACAGTTTTATTCATGTGGTGTGTAGGAGAGATTTACAAACCTGTGCAGCGCTGCGTCCTGAGAGGATTTCACAGTACAGGAATTCATGGAAGGATTGTATAAAGGTGTACTTCAATAAAGAGGTGGTTGCATTACACAGATGCTTCTGTAATTCATTAGCATAATTTTGTTTTGACAGATTACTAGGTGGTCCCAACTTTGGAAAAGTCATGTGATTTGTATATACTGTTTAAAATTAAGCCTCCTGTTAATAAAACTGTCTGTCTCTGAAGCTTCATGTTATGCATTTCAACAGTCTTTGGGAGTAATGTTTCAACAGCAGATCTGTTTCTTTTTTTTTCCGACAGTCTGAAAGTACTCTTCCTGATGTCAGAAAGATGTGTGATTAGGAGTCAAGTCAGTTTATTTTAAAATTTTGCTCTTTGTTTTTTAAGCAACTTTTATTAAAGTTTCATACTATATTGGAGTTTTTTGGGTGCTTGTTTCTTCATGTTTCACATTAGAATAAAATTACTGAAAAGGAAAACTTGGCTTCATTGTTCACAGAATTGATTTAAGGTATTAGTGTGTGTTGACTCACCAAAACTGGTGAGAACTGCTTTTTCGAGTTCAAATGCATCACAACAATGCTTGCTTTGTTGTGAAATGTAATTAAACTACAGGTGTCTGGAATTAGATACACAGTTCTGTGTTACTGTCTTTTGATTTCCCATCGTGATCCTCTTGGTAATGTATCCAAGGCTTCTAGTGTTTGGGTTAGACACAGCATATGCTGTGAAACATGCTTGTGTACCTGTTCCTTTGGACTTGCTAAAAGTGCAGGTTTGTTTTAGAAAGCTTTTTTTCTCATTCTTGATTTTTCTGTATGGTCTAAAGGTGTTTCAATGCTTATCTGAAAGAAAAGCACAAACCAGAAAGCCATGGGTGTTGGGAATGTTGACTTGGATGGAATATTTAAATGGAGGATTTGGGGTGGGGCAGGGGCTCTTCATTTTGCCAAGCAGTTGATTCTCCTTATCTTCTAGCATAAATTAGTTAGTAAATATCCCCTCTTCTTTAAGAGTAGGCTCTTGGAAAAAAATAGGAAGTCATGACATGCTTAGGTTTTCTGTTTGTATGAGAAACAGTACATCAACTCAAATAGTTAGTTGATCCTTGTAAAACATACACAGACAAAAGTTCGTTATCAAGGGTCAGTGCAAACTGTTTACTGTAACAACATGGTTTCGTGTTAGAAGTAGCCTTAAGTTGCATGTTATGCTAAATCATGAGCAGTACTCTTAGACTACATGTCTAGAGTTCATAAAATTGCTCACTTAGCACTTGTCTATATTCATGACCAACCTTAAAAATAAGGGTAGGACCTCTGAGGTCCCGTCTCCAATGTGGAAGGTACGAAACTGCGTTGGATATAATGCTTCAAGCTGATCACTAGCAAGAGGTAGCAGTAGACGGAATCAGCTGATGGATGCTGCTCAAATCCCTAGTTGTTTTGACCTTGATGCCTTGAATGTCAGGAAATTACATCCTTCTTAGCCTTATTGGAACAATACAGTCAGTGACACTTGATGTCCCGAATTCTCCAAATAATGGCAAGAGGGTACTTGAGTTTATATAACTGGCTGGCTAAGTTGTTTTTTTAGCAGTTCCTTATGTGTGTAACTACTACTGCTTAAAAAAAAAAAAAAGTGGTAAAATGTTACATTCAGAACATGATTTGTTTAATGTATGGGTTTTTTTCCCATTCTAAATAGAAATGAATGCAATTAGTCGATAAAATTGTGGCTTACATGAAAGAACTTCAGTAGATGCATGAACGTTTGACTTAGTATTACCAAATTTCAAGCAGTTACCCATAAATGTCACAGTCAGATTTTGTTGGCATTCTGTAATATCAGCATTAAAACCAGTACTTTACCGATGAATTGTTGGTCTAAATACAGGTTTATGAGATGTTTGAGGTTTTGTAGGTTTAAAGAAACCTGAAGGATGCTTTATTTTAAGTAGCATTCCTTTCATAGCATATAGTATTTTCCTTGAGTGTCCATGCTCTGAATTTGTTTTGAGTGGAGAGAAAGATTGATGCAAAAATGAAGACTGTAGTTGTGTACCAGATGGCATTGAAGGTCTGCCTTTTAAATAATATACGTGCTGCTCATTTCCACATTGCTCATGCTGCCCCTAAAGTCATTGCCTGTACTTGGTGAAATCAGCAGTTTGTTTTGGTGAGAGTATTTTGGAGCGCTGAAGCCTGTACACTCTACAAAAGAGGATGTTTCCAGTTTCTAGGCACACCAGTGGTGCATTATATATAATAATTGCGATTTCTTTATTTTGTTTCTCCTCACTCTTCTACTGTGCTGGTTCAGAAGTTGCTGCTTCCCGTATCAAGTGCTGTTGGCCCTCAGCAGGTTGTTCAGCAGCACTGAAGTGTGCTGGCCTTCTGATCTGCAAAACTGAAACTGCTGTGTGTTATGGACCACTTAAAACCTCTGGTTGGCCAATGGACCAGTGTTTGAGAGCAGTTGGTTTAGGTTCATTATTCGGATATGTGGATTAGACCCTGAAACAAAGGATTGCAGTTCCTGTTCAATATGGACTGGAGTGCAAGAAGACAACTAGTTGTTATATTTCCTAATTGGTTGGAAAGAAGCAATTTTGAAACTGGACATATTAGGAAACATTTAGTTGGAATTTAGGGAAATATACAAATTGTTTTATGTCAGTTTGCTGCTTTAGATGTGCATGTCTTTGAAAATGAGACACTGTAAGGTTTTTCATAAACTCTGCTTTGGCCTGGAGGCAGAGTTGCCAAGTACATTTGGTTGTCTTTGCTCTCTTCCAGGTTTGCTGATGCTCCTTGCTGCTCTGTGGCTGTGTTTTTTTTCATGGCTTTGGGAATACTGAGCCAGAGTTTGTGTACAGAGGGAGAGGAAGGGAATCTGTTTAATGCTTCTGAAGGAAGAATAACCGCACAGGGTTCTCTTCCTCTGTTTTTGGCAGTGAGAATGTGATTGCAGTTCAAAGATTTGTTTTTTCCACAGTCTGGATTTTCCGTGGAATGAAAACCTGTTGGTAGTATGCACATTGATTTGTGGCTGTGTACTGAAATCTACCTCTCTTTCCCTATCTCATGATCAGGTAGGTCTAACTGTGGCTAGTTTTCTATATAGATGGCGTTGTTACTAATTTTCTTGGAGCTTTGTTGCTATGTGGAATGTTTGGGTGTTGTTTGTGCAGGGAGTGTTTCCCACTTCCCTGACCTGGATGCCTTTCACTCCTGGCTGTAAACACCAAGTGGAAATAAAGCAGCCCTAAAAGTGTTCCTGTTTGGTAGTTCCAGCCTGAACATGGGTGTCAGATGACTTAGCTGTGACTCCTTTCACTTGCTGGTATTCACTTTTGTGTAGATTCCTTTGTTGTCATTCTGGGTTTGCTTGTGTATTCACAGCATGGTAGCTTCAGAGAGAATTAACCAGACGAATTCTACCTGAGTTCCTTTGCTGCTCCTGCAGAGGCAAAGCTTACTCCTTTGTGGCTGTCTTGTGTGTTCTCGTGTCTACAGCCTGAAATTCAAATGGTCTTACTAGTTGCTTCGCAGATACATTTAGGTAAGCTTTCAGAAACCGAGAATGTGGGGTTTTTTTCAGCATGAGTCTGAGTTCCACAAAAATCGTTTGTAACACTTTGTTTGCTATTCTCACATCAGCTTCACCATTTTCTTCAGCTTTTGAGTTCTTTCGCTATGAATTGCCAGTGAATTAGACCTGGTTGATCATAGATCATAGCCAGGAAAGACTCTGTGGCCTGGAGTGGGGATTGCCTTTACAGTGCACAGTACACAGGAATGTTAATTTAATTTCCCTGTAAAGTTTAAAACCAAAAAGTAAGGACTTGTAAGGTTTGCACAGGGAAAATATAAATTAATCCTGCCTAATACTGCCTCTGACATAGCCTGGCCTTGTGGGCTGGTCACTGCTTCAGGAAGGCTGGTGACTCTTTGAACTTGGTGTTGTAGTTACAGTATTGTTAAACAGGGAATCGGTATGGCTCTGGTTTCTGACCATCTGAAGGAAGGTGGAACTTCCGCTAGCAATTTCACATTTGGAACAAAGAGTTTAATGTTGACTGTTTTCCGTCGAATGTGAATATGTGCATGTAGCACTGCTCTGTGTGACAGTAGAAAGCTTAGAAATGCTTTCTAGTCACTTAGGCAGATTTGGGGAGGAAAACAGTGATATAGTCAGAACCTTAACTACTTCAAGAATTCCTTCTAGATAATTTTGCTTGAGTGCCTTTTATGATGAAATTCATAGGATCTCTGTCAGTAAAATTTGAAACCTCTGTGTAGCACCCATTTGTTTAATCACCTTGCTGTGGTGGCATTTGCCAGAATGTTCTTCTCAATGAGCTTTTTGTGAAACTTCTTAGTTTTCAGCAGTATAACCAAAGCATTGCTGCTTGTTTTGACAGGTGGGTGGATATGGATTGTGGAAAGCCCTTGCTTGTTTGAAAGGAAGCTCAGCTCTGAAGTGAAAATGATGGTTGCTGATACTGGGCAAATGTTTCTAATACAAGGGCAGAATTTATAAACCGTGTATGTTTGAGCAGCACTAGTGCAACCAGGTATAAAAGCGAAGAGGCTGAGGGAAGTAACATTAGACACTGGCAGTCCACTGACTGAATGTATGTACGGGAAGCCCTGTCCCTTAAGGAGGGGAGGCATAGTTATTAAATATCACAAATTCATCTGCCTAGGGTTCCCCCACTACATTCCAGCATTGCTGCAGAGCCAGTTTTCTGTTTTGCAGTTCCAGTCTTCTGTGAATACATACGAGTTTTTAGTAGCACTTAGAGCTCTTTTCAAATATTAACTTGAATGCTTTTGGGAGGTATGTGTGCACACTGGTGGTGGTATAGCTAAGAACGTTTTCTTCCTCACTTTAAGGGGATTTCAACTTTATCAGCAGAGATGGGGCATTAGGGGGTAAATTGAAAGGTTGAGGCCAAACTGTCATGCTTTAGCTGTAGTGAAAATAAACAAGTGCTGCCCTAATCTAATGAAGAATGTATGTGGGTTCAGAAACTTCAGCACTGAGTTTGTGTGAAAAGGAGCATAAGCCAGTGACTAAATACTTATATTTTTTAACTGATCTGGAATGTAAATTCAGCTGTTATAATACAACGTAGGAGATAGGTAATTGATCTAAATGAGTTGCTGTTAAACAGTAAAACTTGAGCTCTGCAGAGTCTTAGAACAGTTTTTGATGGTAAGTCTTTTTAAAGTTATTTTAAAGACAAGTGTAGTTGTTATCACTTAAGTCAGTGTGTATATTTTAACTGGATGCATCTCTTTAAAAAGCCTTTCAAGCATATGTGGAAAACTACATGCACAGCACCATGACCTACTGCACAAATGTCCTGAATTTTTTGAAGGCCTTTTTTTGTTATCTGGACACTCAGCCCTCCCTTTGGGTAACTGATGCTGTAGTTTTGTTAGGACAACCCAAATGGCATTTCTCCCTTGCAGCACAAGCACTGTATCATGCTGCTTCTTTGAATGAGTAGGCAGTATTTGGCTACCTTAATGTCTCCAGGAACAGAAGACTTTGTAGTCTTTTCCTTCTGCTTGATAGCTTGTGTTACTTCTTGTATTAAATTTGTCGTTAGTTAGGTGTGTGGAAACAGCTTCAAGCAGAAACAACAGTTTTCTGAAACCTAAGGTGCTTAGTTTTAAACTAAATAATAAGTTAATATACTATGAATCCTAGTTAATCTGTGCGTAATGTATCTGAAATTCCAGCTATTTCAGTGCAATGACAGGAATTAATAGAACCATAATATCACTTAATTTTGTTATTATGAAAGGTGAGAGGAATCCCTGTAACTGTGTTCTGTGCCAGCCATGTGTGGTCATGTAGTGTAACTTTCTTGTCTGTCTTGTTTAGGTTTGAAGAAGTAGTTTAGGTAGGAAGTATGTGTTTTTTGAATTTTTTTGGGGCAGCTCATAGATACTGTTTTAATCTTTTTGAGTTTTCCAAATCCCCCTGCTACTACATTAGGTTCACGTAAAAGCTCTGAATCTGTGATGGGACAAATGACTGTGGTGCCCAGTCAGTCTGTTTGTTCTGACTGCTGCCTCGTTGAGACAGGTAGTGCTCTGCCATTTGTAACCCTAGATTGCAGGTTCTACCTAATGGTGGTAACTTTGGGTTTCTCTGCTTAGAGTGAGTGTAATTTGTTTCATTCTTTTGTAGCTGTTAAATTTAATCTAGATTTTTCATCAGGGGGATTTTTGCTTGGAGAATTCTGTCTGCCTCAGTTCAGTCATAGTTCTTAAAAGTTGATTGAAACTATCATTGCACTTTGAGAAAAGAAAGAGGCTCCCTGGTGTGGGAGTTGTAGGGGTTTTCAGGTGCTTGGCTTGCAGAGATGTGTTTTCTCAAGCATGTGGAACACCTTTGTAGGATATTCAAGCCTAATAACAACATACTTCTTCAGGATATAGATTGGAAACTATAATTACAGTGCATATACTGTGGATAGTAAACATGGAAGAGCACTTGTGGAAATAGTTGTCTGCCTGCATTTGTTTGATCTCCCTTAATGCAGGAAGATTAGGTGTGATCATTTTGGCCCACTTGTCTCTGACACAAATGGGGTGGCTTGAACCCACTGTTGTAATTGGTTTGTGCTTTTGTGAAGGTGCACTGGCAAGAGAAGTTGTATCTGGAACAGAACTGAAAAGGAACATGAGGTCTCTTTGGTGTTTGTGGCCTTTAAATTGTTCTATTGTTAGTCTGGATAGGCGAGAAAAAAAACAACTTTTAAAATCCCCTGCCATATCCTTCCCTTTATTCTGCTTCCTTAATGCCAGGCTTTTGTGGTGCTGGGAATTTTTAGTTTGTGGTGTGTTTTTTGTGGTTTTTTCTTTCATCTTTTCTTTTTTTTTTTTTTTTTTTTTTTGGTTGTGGGGGTTTTTTGATTTTTTTGTTTGTTTTTGTTGGTGTTTTTGTTGGTGTTTTGAAATGTCATTATTTTGTAACAGATTAGGAGGGGGAAGTTAAGATGTTTATACTATAGGTGGTAATAATCAGTGACAGAAAAGTAGTATCAGTGTGAATCTCTCTCTTAAAAGGAAGCATACACTCAAAAGCAGAAAAAACTGAGTGTTGGAAATTAGGCTGAACTTGCAATGAATAAGTCAAAGAAGTCAATTTCTTGGGAGTACTGCAGAACTAATATCAAGGTTTGGTGTTTTTTCCAGATCATATTTTGTGAGCTAGGTTCAATATTAAAGTCCATAAAGAAGAAAGCCTGACTTCTATAATGTGAAGGGGTAACATGGCTCTTAAAGTATGAGGAATTGGAAGGTAACTTCTGCTTTATGTCCTTACTAATTTTTTAGGCAATAATTGTCACTGTGCCATAATACCTGCAGGGTGATTGAGAATAAAGAATTCCTCTGTAGTATTTCAGTCTTTTCTGGTGATGGTTCAACAAGTGCAATAAGAAGAAGGTATGACAAACTTTTCATTGATTAAATGGCTGTTGGTACAATGTAGACATCAAAATTCTTCATGTGAGTTTGATAAAATAGCAAAGATCAGTAAAATGTATTGCTGGCATATTTGTATTTAAAGTCTTACTTTGAATTCCTGCTTCTCACACAGTATGGACTAGTCTGGATAGATGGCCTTACTGAGTGCCTGCCTTGAAGTCACCATGCCTAGTTTTGGAGGAATGGGTAAAATTATATGGATGTAGTATAGCTACAGGATAGTAGTACTATAGTTTAGATTTCTAGAGTTTGGGAAGGGTAGAGGTTGTGAAGGAGCAAGAGAATGAGTGCTGAGGAATCACTTCAAAAATCATGGGTGCATGTAAGTAAGAAGTGATGTGTGGAGGTACTTGCTGGTAAAACTGCAGTGTAGTTGAAGAACCAAAGAAGAGGAATATGGTGTAGTCTTTGATCTCAGCTTAAGGAGTTTGGATGGAAAAATGGAAGATTGAGTGATAGCTGCATTTACCTGGGGAACGGGACAGAATGTTTAGGCCTGAACTAGAAATAGCAGGAGTTCAAGGGAAAGAACAAGACCTTAGAGGAGAAAGGCAAAGATGATTTGTAATGTAAAATACATGTTTGGGGGTTTACAAAGGTTGTTACAAAGTCTGCTTTTCAATTAAGTTGTTCTTCAGGTTTTGATAATAAATACTTGAGAATCACAGTGAGGGGAAAGAAAAAGCAGCTGAATAAACATGAAAGGAATAGGAAAAAAAAATCTTACTTGGTGGGAAGAGTCAGTGAACACTTTTAGGATTGCAGTTGCTATTGTAGCTTATTAAGTCTAGTAACTGACTCCAAAGCCCTAGCCTGTGTGAAGTTAGGTTTTCAAGGAAACGAAAATGAAAATATTGATATTCTACTATTAAATACTATGAAGAACTTAGAAATAGTTTTCTTTGCATGAGGAGTTTAGTTTAGTAATAAGTTTTGCTTAAGTCCAGGTGTTAAATTGAAACTTTTTGTAATTTAATATGTTCCAAACGAATATTTGAAATAGTTTTAGTTTTGACTTAACAGTTTCTTATTTCTCAGAAAAGTGGAGAATATATCTATAGTGAAGGCATGCATGAACATTTGTTTGAGTTTATTGGTCGTGATTAAGGGGTGTATTGGTGGTGTACAGGTTAACAGTGAACATTGTACAGGTGGAAAGGTGAATTTGAATTCTTTTTCCCTAGAGTTGGGACTTGGCTCTTGGATAGGGGGAAGCTGCACTAAAGAAGATGAACTGATTGAAGTTCTTGTTTGCATTTTTTACTGGAAATTACTGAAATTACCATCCCATTTTTGACTGTTGTGCTTTGTTTCAGCTTTTTGTGTGTGTGTGTGTGTGTATTTGTTTGTTTGTTTGCTTGCTTGTTTATTTTGGGGTTTTTTTTGTTAGAAATGAGAGCTTTGTCTCTTCAGTTTCTGGGAGCTTTTTGGAGGTTGGGTTGTCACAGCTTGTACCCATGGACTGACTTTGGACACACCACCCCTCTGTCCCCCATTTTTTCTGGGATGGTTCTGCAGCCTCAGGGTTCACATGGAGACAACTGTGAATAGAGCCAGGTTGTATCTTGCTGTGTGCTCAGCAGGCCCAGAGGTACACAGTGGTCAATAAATAAAGGTTTGATGAGTCCTGCAGTCCAGTTCTGAGCTCAGGGGCTGGGCTGGGAGACTTACCCTTGGTCATGGCTCAGAGTTTCAGCATCAGCACAGCCCTGGAGGAAATGTGTCTGTCCTCCCTGGGAGCTCTCACCCCTGGAATTAAGGCTGGCTGATGAACCAAGGGCACTCTTTACTAGGACTGAATCAAGTTGACAGTGGTTTGTTTAGAAAGTTGTTCTTCATAGTATTCACCGTTCTCTTTTGTAACAGTTAGGAGATGCCTTTTGTTTCAGGTTATATGTCAAATTTGTAATAGCAGTTAATTAACCCCTTGTATGTATGGTGACAGCTTGGAACACAGTGTGGAGAATAGTGATTTATTCTCTGCCTGTAGCAGCAGTGATGTTAAAGCACTTGCATCCCCACTGCAAACTGCCAGAAATCATGAAATGATAGAAAAAATTGCAGCCATTTATATTTTCTGCAGAATATCTAGAGCTGTGGGATGAGGCTCTGTGGCCCACAGATGAGCTGGAGTGCTGGAAAAGGCACTATTTATTGACTAAATTTGTGGACTGTGGTCCTTCTCATTAGACTCTCTTAATCTCAGTTTAAAATAAAGAAGCATTTTAGTGCATCTGATGTTACAAACCTAGCTATATGATTTCTTTTATACCTTATGGTATTCAGGAAAGAAGGATCAAATTATAACTTTATTCTGATCACACATTCAGAAAGTGATCCTGACCTCAGCACTAGGATCAGCTTTGTAGTATCAAAACCCAAAATGTAGCAGGCTGCCCCCTCAAAATTGAACTAATAAGAGAAAGCATTCCTTCTTCTGGTCTGCCTATTTTGAGATCACAGCAGAAAAAGAGAGGAGGAGCTTTGAAGGAAGTTGGGTGATAACTGGAATATGTGGGATTAAACTAGGCAAGTGACAAAGGGGAGGGGACAGGTTTTTGATAAGTGCAAGATTAATTAAAGGAGATGCTCTGTTACATGTGTTGGGTTAATTTCTTGAGTTGTTGCATAGCAAAAGGCCAAGATGATGAAAATTGCAGTAGGGATATCCTGCTGGCACGATTGCTGACATTTGTGGTGGGTTTGTAAGCAGAATGTAAGGCAGGAGTTATGGCCAATCCAGTACAGAGTAAATTCTTTGGAAATCAGCTGTCCTGGAGCATTTGCATTAAAACCTTAAGTTTGCGTTAAATGAAGTGTTAAATTAATGTGTAAAATTTGGTGTACACTGAAATAGAGGTGGTTGAGGATTTTGTAGAGCATTTAATGAGAATTTATTAGTGTGATTAAATACAAAAAAACCCTGCCGGTTTTCTTGGGCTGAATCCTTGTTTATATTTCATTTTATGTGGAGCAGTGAAACCAGACTAACCCACAAGGCTGTATCCAGTGGTAGTGCTACTGTTCTCTCTCAAGAAGATATTACCTCCTGCACTGCTAAAAATACTGCTGATGGTGTTTGATGCCATGAAGTTACTAGATTTTTCATGTCCTCTGGGTGACTCTGGGTTCTGTGAGCCATCATGCTGGGATGATCACAATGCCCCTCTTGCCCAGTGCTCACTCATCTTCACCTCATCCTCCCAGCCTGAAGAGCAGCCTCTGGCCTTCAGGCTTACTGAGGGATGCAAGTGTATAAAACAAATTATGCAATTCAATAATTCTCACCTTAAAGTGTCCAGCACTTGATCCTTATTTGACTAAATGGTGGCACTCATACAGGAGGGATAAGTAAAGAGGAGTTTGTTTATGCTTCAGGCATCCATATGTGGCATTTTGGGGAAATGGAAGACCCTCCAAAGCTCTGAACTTGGGAGAGTTAAAGCCTTCAATCACTCGTGGAGTTTTCTTCAACTATAAGTGTACAGTGCTTTCTTCTCTTACAATTGACTTGCTTTAAGCTTTGGTTGAGCTCAATCACTAGAGGAATAATAAATTTAATATTATAGACTTGTCAATATGTTGATTTTCTTTGTGTTGGAAAGTGTTCTTTTCTGTGTGGAAGGATGTTGCTTTTTCTGCAGAAATATGAAAAAGGTTGGAAGTTCTGAAATGCTTATATGAAACTCCAGAAAGTAGCAGGTACTTGCTTATTCTTCTGAGTACGTAGCATAAATGTCCTCTGTGATTTTCCTAGAAAGCAGCTTTTTATTTTTCATCTTGATTTGATTATTTAGGACCAACTTCTGTTCTGCTGTACTTAATTTCCGTGTAGAAGAGCTCTGTTGAAAAGTTGAGATTTATCTTTTCATATGTATTGAACAACTGTTGGAGTTTATGATCATCTTTAGAGGGAAAAGCTGGTATGCATAGTAAAAATGATTCTGACTTTTTAAAACGGACCATGGTTTGGTTGTCTGAGCACCTAGTATGGAGCCATTTACTTGAACAAGTGGGAATGACATCTCTTTGGGCAGTGAAAGACTTCTCTGGAGTATGTGCTTGGGATCTAGCAGATTTCTATGGACAGTGTTTTGCTCTAGTGTTGGTAGGGATAACATGGGTGATGTAATTTTTGCTTCTTCAAAATGTGGTGTTATATCATGTGCAATTCTAAATAAGAGCAAAAAATAGAGGTACCTGATGGATCTGAAGCTGTATGTTGGAAACTCTTCCCTTGAGGGAATCTCCAGAATTTGTCTCAAGATGAAATTTCATAAGTGATGCCTCTCACCAGTGAGATCCCCAGGTTGTGGGAGCAGTGGATCAGATGTTTATGGCTATTGTCCATATAATCATTGATCATGGGGGTGGGGTGTAGCACAACCTCAGCTGTATTTTACAAGCTATTTCAAGCAACAGCATTTAGCTGGTGGCTTGCTTACATTGCCTTTTCATTTGAAACCACTATAATGGGATGTACCCAGTAGTTCTGTTTTCTGCATTTTAAAGATAGTTTGAATTTACTACTGCTTTTGGACTTCATTTTCACTTGGTAATCTGAATTTCTGTGGCTAGATTAGTTTTGAGACTTCCAGACCGTGCTGTACTTTAATGTACTTGTGGCAATTGGAGGTTGTTAAACTGTCATTATTGCAAGCTGATCAGGATCAATGTATAATAAAGTCTTCTTAAATGAAATGTGATAACTTCTGGAAAGTAGTTTGCTTTAGCTGCTGGTTTTGCTTTGGAAATATCTACTCTCTCCTGTAAAGCAGAAGGTTCAAATGGTAGACATCAATATTAATTATCAAGGGTGGTTGTGAGGGGGAAAATAGGAAAACCGTGCATTTTAGAATTTCTGAAACTGTTGAAAAAATTTGTGTTGCAACAAATGTAAATAATATTCTCCCATTATAAATACTGTCACAAGTTTAAAAACTAAGTTTATTTTGTGTGTATGAATGGATACAAATAAGTATGCTCTGTGAAAACTCAGTGAAACAACATGAAATGTTCGTTCCAGTCTGCAAGCTGAATACAATAATACAGTTGGTATTCTTGAATGCATGCTGAGGAAAAAAGAGGAAGGCTGTTAATAAAAAGAATAAAACCCCAAGTTCTTTCAGTGTAATTGCAGCGAACTGTATGCTTAGCCTGAGATCAGAACCTTCATGCAGTGTTTGAGCTTAGTGACCACTAGAAGATTGTTCTGTGATCATGTGTCTATTGCACAGCACCGGTAAGTGGTGAAGTGTTACTGCTCCGGGTGATGCTGCAGTGCCTGTCCCTCGCAGTGAGCTGGCAGGGCCAGCTGGGCAGCTTAGAGCAATGAAATGCCAATGATGTTGCAGCATTGTGTGGAAGTGCAAATCAGAGAAAGCACCATAGGCTCCTGCTTAAAGAGGAACAGAGTGGGGGGTTGTGTTATGTGGGGCATGGTTCTAAGTCCAAGCACTAATTGCTGGCATTTTGAAAACTTTTGGAATTGTCACTTTTCTCGGAGGAAAGGAACTGGGACTCTATGGAGAGAAATTGTCAGATGATATATTTCACATAAACTATGCACTTTTTTTTAGAAAGAGAGATGCAATCACTGCAGTTTACTATGAGAAATGAAAGTAAATTCCAGAAATCTTACTTTATGGAGGAAAAGAAAAACTTTGAGCCAATATTATCATAATGAAATCCCGTTAAAACATCAAGTTGGAGCTAGTTTTTCTAATTGGTGAGGAACTTCACTATTTTTTCTTCCCATTGAGATTTTAAAAAAATATGTGTGTGTTTGGGGATGAAAATATATTCAATTTTTGATCTTTCTAAGCTTTTCAAATGCAGGCAGATTTCCAGAGATCTGTGCTGCTCAGTTAACTGCATGAGCAGGGTAACTGGGCCAAGTTGCTTACCTGGGCGCTAAGCAGACCTTCAGGCTTGACTGAAATGGATGCTGTGTCTTAGCAGACCAACTACTTGTTGTTCGTGCTGCTGGGATGTCAATGACCAGGATTTTCTTCTGCTGCTATTCAAGGAATGGACTGATACTAGAGAACATCATACAGTGTGTTTGGGTAGCCATGAAGTGAAAAGAAGGTTGTGTGGGCTCTTTGAGGACATCTATAGGCAGTAATCTATAAATAATTACTGACTGAGGTCCAAACTGGTGTTTTCAGGTTAAATTATGGTTTTTTAAATCTGAATCTGTTAAGGATCTCTCCCTCTTCTTTTCACAAGGATTCAGTCAGTAGTTAAACCTGCTTTCTTGTTATCCCCTGAGTTGGTGAGGAAGGGCGTACAATCCAGTTAGGATAGTTCCTGCTCAGCCACTCCAGCTGGCCTATTTGTGCTCTGTGGTGTGTTGGTGCTTATGTGCCTCAGTAAGTGCCCTGTGATCTCCTGATCCTGCAAGAGGATGCAGCAGGAAAGGATCCCTTGTAGTTTGTAATATCCCCAGTGCTTCAGCAGAGCATCTGGGTTGTGTTTCAAGGGAAATCCTATGCCATTACTAAATTTAAAACAATCAGATGAGACAGCCTTCTGGGCATTAGGGTACTGGAGTCAAATCTTTGGAACAGTGGAGTATTTTTTAAATTTCATTGCTGCTGATCTGGAGAAGAGATTCAGGTAGCAGATAAGAGGTGATAGGGTTTGACGACTTGCATCCCTTCACCTCCTGGCTTCGTTGTGTAGTTTAACAGTTGCTATCTCAAACTCTTCCTTTTTGGTGTCTTTGTAACATGGAATAAATATGTATGGGCTTGTTCTGCATGCAGCTTAAGATCTTCAGTAGTAGTTTTCTCCCAGAAAGGAACCACTTCACTGGGGATGCTAAAGATTATGGGGAGCTGTTTTTCTGAGGTTAACTTTAGTCCTGATGCTTTGAGCTCTACTGGGGAGGAAAGGTGCCTTCTGTTAGTACAGAACTCTCTGTTGCAGTAGAGAAAAACAGGCAAAATGTTGGCAAAGGAGTCCAGACTGGATGTCCTAATCTTGTTGTCAAATATTGGGTGTCAAAGAAATTTTTGCTGTTGTCTGTTTGCACAGATGTGAGTCTGTGTGAGATGAAAGCTGGTCTGGTGGAATGATATGTGTAGGTAAAGAAAAAACTTGATACCTGTGACTTGGGATTTTAGGAGAAATGTATTTATTAAAGTCAGTGGTTTCTTTGTGAATCTTACTTGGGGTTGAAGGCAACTGAGTGGAAAATGGATGGCTCCTGCCAGTAGTTTGAACAGCTGATCACCAGACTACTTCAAACAAATTTTTAATATGCTGGTGTTAAACCAGGTGATGATGATCTTAGTTGAAAGCTGCACTATGATTGTCTTTGCCTAAAGCTTTGCTAATTTTTACTGACTGCTGATTTTGTCCTGCCACCATCATTGGAGCACCGTGCAGTGCACTTGCCTTGCAGTGGCATATTAGGTGACTATGTTAACATTTTTCCAGGGTAGGTTGCTGACTGGTATGTCCAAGGGATTAAGTGTTGTACAATAAAAGCTCTCTTTGAGTTAAATGTATTTACCCTGCAAGTATGAGGAAGCTATGAAGTACTTGGGTAGTAAAAAGCCAAAGCAAGTATTTCTTTATTTCCAGACTCAGAGGAAGCTTTTCTATGAAATATTCCCATTTAAAGCGCTAGTCCTCAAATTGTCCAGTCTCTCTAATATTTTGATGCTTGAAGGCTTATCTTCTAATTCAGTTTTGAGAAATATAGCTGTTCCTCAAACAGAAGCGTCTGCAGTTAAATGTGTAATAAAATTCGGTTATGCCCTGGTTGCGGGATGATGTTTTTGGAAGCCAGCACGGCAAAGCACGGGGGCTCTGTGGCTGCCGTGGGTGAGCAGGGGGGCCTTTGGCAGCGCTTTCTTACCGCGTGGGGCGACTCGTGGGCGCGGACGGGACGGAGTCCCTGTCCCTGTGAGCGGTCCCAGGGAGGGCACGCCAGGCCCGGCCCTTTGTAGAAACCTGAGGCAGCAGCGCTCACCGTCAGAGGGAAGGGCTCCTGTGGGGGGGAGCGGGAGCCGCGGAGAGAGCCTGGTAGAAGTAGGTGAATTCAAGAGCCGAGGGACGGCGGCGGGGCGGGGCGGGCCGCGGTTGGTGCCCGTGCTCCGCCGGTAGCCGCCGGGGCGCCGGTAGCCGCCGGGGCGCCGGTAGCCGCCGGGGCGCCGGTAGCCGCCGGGGCGCCGGTAGCCGCCGGGGCGCCGGTAGGCCCCGCCCCGCCGCACCGGGGCCGCGCGGGGTCCGGACCGAGCCGTCTGACGCTGTGCTCTGCCCGCAGATGGCCGCCTGCGTGTTCCGGGTGGAGCTGTCCGTGTCCTGCCGGAGCCTCCTCGACCGGGACCTGGGCTCCAGGTCGGACCCCCTGTGCGTCCTGCTGGAGGATGCGGGCGGTGGCCGCTGGGCTGAGGTAAGAGCGGCCGGTGGCCGCAAACACGCCGGGTCTCCCCCTTCCCATCCCGTAGGTTTTCCTGGGAAGTGCATGACATTCTTAGTGCAGATTTACGAGTGGTGAGTAGTCCCATTGCCCACATTCTAACCTTCAGTGGTTTCTTTGATCGTTTGCTCGGAGTTGCATCAGGAGGCTTATTTGACTGTAATGATATGACTGGCCCTAGAGCACACACTCCAGAATACATTGTTTCAGCAGTCTTTCTCCCCTAGTTTTCAGAATTTTCCCATACAGGAGTGTTTTTCAATGCCATTTCCTTTCTCGGTGAGCCGTCGGTCAGCCTGGTTTGTTACTGAGTATGAGCCATGGTCCAGGGTCCATGGTCCAGCACCTTGCTTGTGCCTGTGTTCACCTCGTGCAGGTAAAAAGCTGGATGGGACAATACAGGCTTCTTACACATTGTCAACGGTTTTGTTCCTGTGTTTGTGCAGCTAGATCGCACAGAAAAGGTCAAGAACTGCCAAGACCCTGAATTCTGCAAGAAACTGGTTGTGGACTACTACTTTGAGAAAGTGCAGAAGCTGAAATTCGGCATATATGATATTGATAACAAGTCCTTTGATTTAAATGATGATGACTACCTGGGAGGGATTGAGTGCACACTGGGACAGGTATGTATACATGTGTTAAGTGATGTACAAAATAGCATCGAGAGTTGGCTTTATTATGAAAACTGAAGTGAAAATCTGCTTTGTCAAAGGCTTCAACATACTCAAATTTGTAAACACTGTTAAACATGTTCGTTTGTGTTACCATTGAACACTTTAGAAAAATCATTATGTCGATCACAAAACAAGGGTTAGGAATACAGATATTTTGTAATTAATTGCTTAATTTAGGAGGCACTTGGAGCACTAAAGGCAGTCTGGGAATAAGGAAGCCTGGTGCTTGAAGGGCTCTCATGGAGTTTCCTTTGCACAGAGTGACCATCAGGTGGTAAATCAGGGGAAATAAGGCTACTTGAGATTCCATGTTCATTTCCTGAGAAGGGGTTTGTATAGCTAGGTAGGAGAAGAAAAGTGGGATTCATATTATTAAAGAAAGACTCTATAAATTAAATAGTATTAGTATAGTTTTAGTAGTTTTTTGGCTGCTTGTGATGACAATGTCTCTCGTGTCTAAGAGGTAGCAAAATAGGAAGCTAAAGTTAAGTTTTGAGATGTGTTTGTGGGCACTGTTTCCTTGATAATGAGAGAAGATGATTTTCATACTTTCAGGAGCACAAATTGATGGCTGTCACTGTTGGAAACGCATTTAAATCTTTTTAGAACTTTTATGAGAGTTTGAAAACTTTGCGCTTGAACAAGAGTACTTCTTTCCTCTTTGTCTAACCTGATATTTTTATTATCTGTCTTCTAACCTTAGGTTGTGTCCAGCTCAGTGTTCACCCGACCACTGGAACTGAAGCAGGGAAAGCTAGCAGGAAAGGGCACTATTACGGTAGATAAGGTTTTTGTTTGAAAAAAAACTCTCTCAATATGCTGTCTGGGATAAAGTGGCTTTTCTGGTTTCCTGTCAGTATATCTTGAAATGCTACATATAAACAGGAGATAGATATTTAAAAGAAAGTACAGTTTCTTTTATGGACAAAATAAAAGCAAAACTCTGTGATTACTTGTTTAACATTCCCCCTCCCCAAAATTTCCATGGCACAGATTTCAGCAGAGGAGATTAAGGATAACAGAGTTGTGCACTTGGAAATTGAAGCCCAAAACTTGGACAAAAAGGTATTGGTTTTTAAAAAATTTGTATTTCATGCTTCTCTAGTAGTTACATTTTCTGCCTTTTGGCCAGGAATCTCGCTGTTTGCATTCAGCTAAGCCAGTAATCCATGTGTGAGCAAAGGCTCACTGTGATTTGTGTTATTTACAGTGGAGTAAATTTGAGATACAATTGTATGTTGAAGTCCACAATGTCAAACTAGAAATTCAACTGCCAGGTTTAGGTTTTGAGGTATTATTGTGGCTTTGGAGCATTCTGTATATGAACACAAATGACTAACATAATTGTTTCCCGTGAACTGATATTTCTGTATTTTTGTTAAAGAAGAAATGGTGGTGGAAATTTAGGTGTTCTGCTCAATGTTATTTTAAGCCAAAGACCAATACAGGAATTTAGTGACCTAACTCTCATTTAGCAAAATTGTGTGATTTATAGGGACAAAAGTGGTCTGAGGAGGAGGTCTTGGAATTGCAGCTAAAAGATGCTGATGACTTACAGAGTGCAGCAGTTTTAAAAAGGAAAATAAAATGAGGAAAGAAAATCAATGTATAGTTTGTTTGACTTCATTATTTGTTTGCCAACTAATTAGTTATTTTTTACTAATTTTGGTAAAATACAGAGGAGGCTGATTAGTTCTGGGGTTTTGTGTGCAGGATATCTTTGGTAAATCAGATCCGTTTTTGGAGTTTTACAAGCGGAGTGATGCTGGAACATGGCAGCTCGTGTACAGATCAGAGGTAAAATTTCCACACAATGTTTTTCTTGAGTTGATCAGACAGCTTTCTCTTACTAAAACTGAGAGTCCTGCTCCTGGTCACATTTTGCACCAGTTTTGCAGAGAAAGTATCCTATTAAAAGCTATTCTGCTCACTATGTCTACAGCAAATTGTTTATTTGCTGCCTGGTGACTGGATGGAGATACCTGAGTGAGGAGTCTGACCATGGACAGCAAGTGAGAAGAGGGTCTCTCTTCCTTTTCAGTGGTGTTGAGCTTGGCTGTAAAATTTAACTTTACTGAAAGCATCAGACTTTTATTTCTTACAGAGCTGTTGCTTGGCCATTGATACGTGCCGTGGTTGAACTGGTTGAGGCTGCTCTTAACTTGCCATGAAGAGCCATCATGTCATCATTGTTAGTGAGTTGCACACTGTATTCTTTGTGTGACATGATGCTGTCATTTTCTTAAGGTCATCAAGAACAACTTAAATCCATGCTGGAAGAAGTTCAGTGTTCCCTTGCAAACTTTCTGTGGTGGAGATTTTAATAAACCTATCAAGGTACAGTCTTTAGAAATTCTCTTTGTTGTTCCAAGTCATCCATTCTCTGTTGATGCTAACAGTGAGTTATCAGGTTGTCTAGTCATACTGAAGTTATTAGATCGCTTTTCTAGAATTGTAGTGTGGCAGATAAGTGATTATATGTCTGTTTTAAAACACTAAAAGTTGTCAAATTGAGAAGTCAGGAAATGCAGAAGTGACACATTTTCCAATGATTAGTCATAAGAAGAATTGTAACTGGTTTTTTTCACTATTCTGGCCAGGGTTTCAAGTTGAGCTCTGGTGGTAATCTTTTGTTTGGTTGGGTGGTTGGTTGTTTTGGGTTTTTTTTTCATTGTGGCTTTCTAGCACTGTTTTTTAAGTTAACTGAGAAACTTGCAGATGTTGGACAAACTTGAGTACCTTTGGATACGGACCCAGACAGGACTTTGAGGTAGCTGTCAGATTTATCCATTCATGAGACTGGAAGCTTTCCCCAACTCTTTTTCTATCTATTTCAAGTAGAAATTTAGTTTTGAGTCAGAATTGCATTCCCACATGGTCTTGTATATGATCACTAATTCTCTGTGGCCCTGGCTTGCAGAGGTGTAACAGAACAACTGCATCTTATAATATGTTTCTACAAAAGGCAATCTGATAACAACTTAGTATGTTTATTTTTCTTCTAAGCAATGCATTGATAATTTAAAGGCATTTAAATCCATAGATAGAGAGAAATTGTACTCACACAGAACTACTTTTCTAACACCTAAATGTTTTACATTTGCAGAATTTTACTGTTTCATCCTCTCTGAAGAAATCTCATGCTGAAAGCTTGATATGGAAGATATAGCAAAAAGCATGCGTGCTAATGTTGTTCTTTGTGCATTATGGCAGTTCTTAAGAATTACTGAGATTATTAACCTGGAAATAGCTGTTCAGGTGTTGTCTTGGTTTGAAGGATAGGTGTCTGCCAAGGAAGGTGGGAACCTTACTAGCATGGAAAATATGACTCCCTTCCCTCCGAATTATTCCAACTTTGAAGTGCTGGGGCTGTCAGGCAGAGCTATGGGAGAAGGAGCAGCAGTTGGTTGCCAGTGTGTGTGTGTATAACAAGGCAAACAAACAGCAGCCCCGGCACAGCCCCGAGCAGAGGCAGAGCCCCAGTCCCAGCCTTGTCCCGGCCGCGGGCACCTTCCCCTGCGGTGCAGTTCCGGGCACAGCCGGCAGGGGCGCTGCTGGCTCCCGGCCGGGCAGGGCGGCTGCCATGATTCCCCGCGCCTGCAGGGGGCGCTGTGGCGCGAGCTCGGCCGCCTCTCTCCACACGGGAATGGCGGGCGGGCTGGCGGGAGGGATGGAGAAGGGGCTGCTGTGGGAGCTCACGGCAAGCAGCCGGTCCCGGTGCTGGTGCCCCTCCAAATGGTGAAATGGGCTGCAGCAGGAAACCTTGGAGCAGCAGCTGGAATGGCAGAGGCAAGCAGACTCCAGGGAAACAAAGTGTAGCAAAATACCCTAAGCTGTGGCAGGAGCAATGGGGGTCCCACAGTGGCAGTCGGGATCCTACAGGCAGCAGGGAGGTGCTCCCTCAAAGAGGGAGAAGGGGTCCTGGGTTTCCCCTGAGGTATCCAAGCAGTTGATGAGGTTGGATGTTGAAAAGGTCCCAATTCAACAGCTGCTCATATAAATAGAGGCTTACCCATGGTAAGGAGAAGCAGTGAAGGACAAAACTCTGCAGTGGTGAATCCTCTGGGCAGCAGCAGCCCAAAACCACAACCCTCTGATCTCTGATCCCAAGAGCAACAGTACGAGAGAGGACTGAGGCCAGGCCCTGACCCCAGCTGAGTCTCTGTATCTCTGCACTTTGCAAGAGAAAATCCCCCCCAGCTATCAAGCTCACTCCCCAGCTAAGAGACTGCAGCCAACTACACCCCTTGTCCCCTCCTCCCCATCTTGGCCACGTCTTTTGTTTCTCTTACATATCATTGTTTTCATCTTTTAGGCAACAAATAGGAGCAAAATTCCCTGAGAGAAAGAAAAAGAAAAAAGGAAAAATCCTAACCTCCCAACAGCTGTGCTGGGCTTGTTGCTAGGTGGCGGTGTTTTAAGTGGTGTTTGTGAGCTCTTGTTGGTGGGGAATCAACAGTCTTAGGTCAAAAAGAAGTCATCTCGGTTCAGAAGTGTGCAGCAAGCATGTAGAGAAGGTGGCTAAGAGGTGCATATTGTCATTTGTTAGAACTGAAATGACATGGTTTACACATGCTGTTTTGTGGGGATATATTTGCTGTAGGCCAGAAGTATTTGTGTTATTTTATTTTGTTTGTTTTCTAGAAGCTTTCTGTGCTTTGGAATCCACTTCAGAGTGACCTGCTTCTTACAAAGGATAGCTTTGCTGTTAGTTCATTTAAGCCAAAATTCTTGATGCATAGGCAAATAATCTGTGAAGTTTCCCAATGCAGCTGTGAAAAAGGATTAAGCTGTTCTTGTCCTTAACAGGCTGGGGAAGTTAGTCAGGGGAGTCTAGAGTGGCAGACAGGAGTTTCACTAACAACACTAAAGTATATAATATTGCACTACTGTTTTATTTTTCTTTTGGAATTTGTTCCTCAAAAACCTTTTGTTTGAGGCTTCCAAAAATTTACCTAGGACCAATTATGTATGAAATACTCAGTGAAGGGAGAAATTGAACTTCAGCACAGTGGAAACAGCTGTTTTTGTCTATCCCCTAAACAACAACTTTGCCAGCTGTGTATGAGGATTATATGCTAAATATGTGGGTGAACATAAATCTTTTGATCAAATGCTACCTAGAATTATGGTAATTCTTTCTTCATTGTGATGCAGAGTGATGTTCTCCTTATTCTGTGTTAAGAACAGCTCATATTTGTGACACAGCCTAATCTTTGTGACAGTTTTGTGAAAAATAAGTGAAAGCAGCCCCTCACCCCCAGTTATGTAAATGGAAATAGCAAATGTAGCAAATAGAAGTTGCAAAATATAAATTTCTGGGTGTTGGTATTCATAGGTTTCATGGCATATACACAAACACAAAATAATTTTCTGTGGATTTTGGAAGTTCCTCCTGTAGATGATAGGGACCTTTTCCTTGCTGACTGTATTCCATGAATTGTAATGAGTATTGGACAGTTGATTGCAAAGAAATAATCAGTAAATAACTCTATACGTTGTCCTGCAATATCGGAGGGCTTTGTCTGCAGCAACACCACTCTTTGGACTGCCTGCAGTGAATCTTGGCCAGTCTTATAAAAAACCCTTGTAAAAAGAGATTTGTTTTAAGCTATACCATGTCGTGAACTAATAACAAAACTGGTCCTTGTCATGGCTATGAGGGGAGTGGGAACAGGAAGGACGGGAGAGGAGGTGTGTGGAGATGGTAGCTGCTGGATTCCCTGGAGCTCTCCAGGTGTACTGGCATAAAGAAGATCCCTCACTGGGAGTCTGCAGCCTGGCTTCTGCACAAAAGAAGGCCTGCCTGGCATGATCCAGTTGCTTTTGGGTGATGTGCAAACGTCAGAATTGCTGGGAGAAGCTGAGTAAAGTTCAGGCAGGAGGGGTGGAAGTTGCTTCATGGTGGAGTGTCTAGAAGAGAAGATCAGAAGTGAGGTGGGAAGGATGGAGGACGAGAAGGGGGAACAATCTCTGTGGTATCTTTTGCCATTAGGACACTGAAGAATGTTGTGATGCTTCCTGTTTAGGTGACTGCATTAGGCCATAATTCACCTGGCTGTTTGTATGAATTTTCCACTGATACCAGTGGAAGATCCCCAGTGGATCTGGGGGATCCTTTAAAGAACCCTGTGTCAAATTCAGGTATCTAGTAATTGAAGTTGACATCCTTATCGGGGTGTTACCCGTGGGTTCATCTTGTCCCATTGTCCTTAGGAGAAAGCTTACACTGGTTTATACTAGAGTAACATCAATTTCTTGATTACTAGAGGCAGATCTCAGAAAGAGAGTTCCTGAGTCTGTGTGACACGTGAATGTCCAAGGAGGAGGAGGTGGCTGCTCACAACTGTCCCTTAGTTGACTGCTTCTGGAATTACTTGTGTTCTGCAGTCGTATGCACTGAACATGTTAGAAATGCTCTTCACCGGTGATTTTGTGGAGAGCTATGACACCATGTTGCTGTAAGCTATAGTTATTAGTATATTTTTATTTGTAAATGCATTGCTCTTTTGCATTATCTAGTTCCTCATGCTGATATAAAAATGACTGTTTATTAATAAAGTATTTATAATTTGGTTACCATAAGATGTAAAAAGAGACAGTCTTACTGTTCCATCGAAATTAGAGTTTCCTTGTAAATTGATGCTATCATTGGACAGAAAAAAGAACATTGCTTAGATAACAAAGTTGTAATTACTTGTTTCTGTTACCCCAGTTGCATATCTTACCCTGAATGACCTCACATTTACACATTTGGGCTGTGAAATGTTGGGGGTTTTTAATGTTTCTTTAAAAATTTTATTTATTTATTTAATCTCTTACATTTAAACCAGGGAATTATTTTTTTTTTTAATTTTCACCACACATACTTGAATAGGTGAGGAAATAAGCATGTTCTTTCTTGAGATTCACTCTGGTTGTGTGTCTTTGCTCCTGGGTTTCAGTTAGTGACGTGGTCAACATCCCCAGTCCTGATGGCGTGGGGGAGCTCACCAACATGGATGCAGAGCTGTGAGACAGGAGATGGGGCAGTGAGCCATGGCCACTGTCCCTAACGCCTGCCCATGGCCTGCTCCCTCCTCCTTTCAGGTGCAGTGTGCAGATCACGACAGTGATGGCTCTCATGACCTGATAGGCACTTTGGAAACGACCCTGGCACAGATGCAGACAGCTGGTGCCGGCTCTCCGGTGAGCTTCCTCAGCCCCTGCTAACTGAGTCCACAATCCAGGCTTTCAAACCCCTTTCTAATACTGACCTCAGACATGCACTTTTAGTTGCTGCCTCCAGACCTGCATATTTTTGTCTGTGTTTTTGTTTTACTAAACCAACATTTGGAAAGACTATAAACTGGTGTGGGAATGATATTTCTTTTCTTTGGGTTCTGTTACCATTCATATTTCTAAAAATATCCTTGAGCCTGTTATCTGTTGGCCCTATTGTCTGCTGAGCTACTTTTCCCAGCAGTTCAGCTTGGTTTGGCCTCTGCTGAGTCAAGTGAAAATAGAAGTGCTTGTTGGTGCTCCAACAGATGAGTCCAGAGGCACAGCTTGTCTCAGATAATGTTTGTGTTGGAGTTAGTCACCCTCCTGAGCACTCTGGTCACCTTGCCAGCTAACAGAGAGCAGCAGTCCTTCCAAGGAGCACTTGACTGGATCATCCAGTCTAGAGTAAGTTGGGTCACATGCTGGTGGTAGTGGTTTTGGTTTGTTGTCTGCAGTGAAAACCTGACATCTCATTCTTCTGGAAATATCCCACCTGAATTGAAGCAGATGTATTTGCACACAGGACGTAGCCCAGGACTACTCCAGTGTGCCAGCCAGCTTGAATAGTCATCCAAAAGTGGATGGAAGGTTCTTGCCTTTTTTCTAGCCCTTGTGAATTCAGAACCATTGCAAGTGAATCCAAGGAAGGAGACACTGCCCCTGGGAACCTATGGCCTAGGCTTTTCTGGCCTCCCCACCCCGAGAGTCTTGCCTCCTCTGCCCACTGCTGGTGGCAAAAGCACCTGTTTAGCTTCTCAGATAGTGGCCAAAGTAGTTGCAGATATTTAAAAACTAAATTTCTTAATTCTATTGGGTGTTTTTGTAACTCAGAAATTGTGTAATGTGTGATGCTGTCTGTTTCAATAATTTGTTCTCCTGTAAATGCACATGTTTTGGAACTTGCTTCTATGCTTGCTTTCTGTAGGTGGAATATGAATGCATCCATTCTGAGAAAAAACAAAAGAAAAAGAACTACAAAAACTCTGGCATTATTAGGATAAAATCCTGCAAGGTAGGAAGATTTTTGTTGTTTTTTTTATTTTCTGATTGCTTGAGATGGGTAGGTGTAACAATGTCTGTCTGTTCCTCTAGATTGAAACAGAATATTCATTTCTGGACTACGTGATGGGAGGCTGCCAGATTAACTTTACGGTGAGTTGTTCTCCACTGTTTGTATTGGTAGATGACAGGACAAAAGCAGTGAGGTTATGTTTGGTACTTTTATTGGCGGCATGAGTGACTGCAAATGCAGTGTGAATTTACAGTGATGAAGTCTGCAAAACACTAGGGATACTGTATTTTTGCTTTTTTGTGATCAAGCAGCACTTTAATGGAGCTAGGGCTTCTTAAACTTCTTTTGAGAAATTGGTTCAGTCTGTCAGTGGAAAGGATTGCTATGGCTTGGAAATACCTGTACCCAAGTGGGAAAAGGGGTGCAGCTTGTGTGCATGTCCCTGTGTAGGGCTGCTGTGTACCTGGGAGGAAAGGAACTGTGTGGCTTGAGCTAACCCTTTGTTTCTGGATATAGTTAGTTCTTCTCATTTGTTTGTGCTGATGCATCAGTGATTTGCTGCCATCATGTTGCCTGATCAGGTGGGTGTAGACTTCACTGCCTCCAATGGAGATCCCAAGTCACCAGATTCTCTTCACTACATCAGCCCAGATGGGGTAAATGAGTACCTGATGGCCATCTGGAGTGTGGGAAGTGTAGTCCAGGATTACGACACGTATGTAATGATCTTGACTGATCTAGTCACCTTGTAAAAAATGTGTCACAGCTTGTTCTAGCCCTGCACTCTTTTCGTGATTGGGGAGCTGCCTTTCCTTGGAGATCCCTTTAGAAGCCTGCTACTGTTTCCTCTTGCTTCTGTCAGTGCTAGGGAGGCAATGGCATCCCTTCATAATTTGGCATATTTGCTTGGCTTGTCCCTTCTGAGTCTCTTGGTGCTTCAGCTGGGCACTGATGCCTTGTTGCAGATGATGCATTGCAAACATGAATATCCTATTTAGTTCAGTGGGAATGGGAACATGTTTGTCTGCTTTGTCCTGTAGCCGGGCTTGGTTTGGCTTTTCTCCTACTTTGAAATTTCCTGAGAGTCCTGTGGGGTGCTGCACTGAAAGAAATTATCTGACTCTCGAGCCCAAGCCTGAAACCATTGGATGCCTGGTGCAAGGCCAGGGGCAGCTAGATGATATACTAATTCCTTATGGCAGGAATTCTACGTTGGCCTCCAGTTACTTTTGGTGAATAAAATCAAAGAGTGAGTTATTATAGAATTGTTCTTTCTCATTTTGTGTTGTTGCCATTTCTTTCCAGGGACAAGCTGTTTCCTGCATTTGGGTTTGGAGCTCAGGTTCCTCCTAGCTGGCAGGTAGGGCCTTCACAACACTGGACCCTTGCTCTTTCCACATCTGCATTCCCTAACTGATTGTAATGTCTCATTTCCCAAGGTATCTCATGAGTTTGCTTTGAACTTCAATCCCAGCAACCCTTATTGCCAAGGTGAGGACACCTCTTTATTAATAATGTCACTGAGTGGGGGAGATGTTTGAAATGCTGTGTATTTCACAACTGGTGAAAATCAAATGTAGCATCAAGACATCACCTTGATGCTGACAAAAGCAGATGTGTGTTGATGCAGATTTCTGTGAAAGCTCCATAAGCTTCAGTGAAGGGGTCTAGATTTAATTGATTGTCACGCTGTACTAAAATTTTTGTTGCTTCAGTTTGGTTACTTCTGCTGGGTTACAGGTGGCAGTGGATTCAGCTCAGCTCTGTGCCTGTGCTTGTTAAGATTCTACAGCCACCATCTGTGGAGGCTGATAGAAACTAGGGCTACTTCACCTGCAATGTGGCTATGTTTGACTAGTGTTTTTTAAAGTTTGTCTTAAAAGCTTGCTTTTTTTCATAGCCATCTTCTTTAGTGGAGGTGGTTTCTGTCATGGTTGCAGCTGGCCTGTAGCTACCAGATTAATTTGGCCATATCAAACACACAAACACAACCAGTCTAGAAGTAAAACAAGTCCCTGGATAAGGCTGGGATAGACTGGATTCAACCCCAAGCAGGGACCTCAGCCAACCCCATTCACATGACTGGTCAGAGATCTGGGTGGGGCAGAGATCCCAATCAATCAGCTATCCAAGCCTGGAAAATTCAAACCCGCTATAAAAGGGGTGGCCATAATAAACTCAGTGCCACTTGTTGATGACCCTTGATGAGTCCTTTGTCGTTTCTGTCTCCAACCAATGACTGCATCGTAATAGTTTCAGGTTATATTGGATTTGTATGGCAAAGTTTTGGTAGTGGGGGCTGCAGGGGTGGTTTCCCTGACAAGCTGCCAGAGGCTTCCCCAGTGTCTAATGGAGCTGATGCCAGCCAGCTCCAAGACAGACTCATCATTGGTGAAGGCCAAGCCCTTCAGTGATGGTGGGATAATAGATTTAAGAAGGGGGAAAAAAGCCCCAATCAGAGCAGCAAAAAAGCAGCAATCAGAGGGAAGGAGTGAGAATATGTGAGAGGATCAATACTGGAGACACCAAGGCTGGTAAAGAAGAAGGAGGAGGATGTGTTCCAAGCACTCAAGCAGAGATTCCCTTGCAGCCTATGGTGAGACAGCTGTGCCCCTGCAGCCCATGGAGTCCATAGGGGAGCAAATACCCACCATCAGCCCATGGACAGCCCACCCTGGAGTAGCCTACTCCTGAAGGAGTGCATCTTTGGGGAGGGACCTAAACGGGCAGTTCATGAAGATCTCCAGCTTGTGGGAAGGACTCACATGGGAGAAGTTTATTGAGGATTGTTTCCTGTGAGAGTGACCCTATGCTGGGGCGGGGGAGGAGTGAGGGGAGACTTTCCTCTGAGTGTGGAAAAGAGTAACAGAGATGACATGTGAACTGACTTCAGGCTCCATTCACTGTGCCACTGAGGGGGGAGGAGAGAGAGAATTCGAGAGTGAATTTGAGTCTCAGAAGAGGGGAGGTGAGGGGAAGATGCTATTAATATTTAGTTTTTACTTTTCTTTATCCTATTCTGATTTGATTAGCAACGAATTCAGCTGATTTCCCCACGTCAAATCTGGTTTGTCCATGGCAGTGGGTGATGAGCAATCTCTCTGTCTTTACCTTGACCCGTGAGCCTTATTGTATTTTCTCTCCCCTGTCCAGCTGAAGAGTTGGGTGATAAATGGCTTTGATGGGCACCTTATATCCAGTCAGGGTCACCCCAGCACACAGCTGTATTTAAGGGCTGCTCCCAATGCTAGATCATGACTTCACAGCTGAGATGTCTCTCAGCTTGCTGTCACACGGAATTGTTCTTGAACAAGCAAGTTTTTCTCTCTGGTCTTAGGAATTAGAGATTCAGTGCTAAAATCTAAGCATTTCTTCTCAGTTCAGCCTTGCCTGCCTCACTGGCATCTGGGTCTGTGATGTTTTAGGGTCCTTGTGCAGCAATTTTGAGTGGTACCATGCTAAAACCTGATGGTGGACAATGTAAGTAGCAGTGGCAAATGAAGCTGTATTGATACAAACCAGGAATAGGCCAATTTAGATGGATCCATAGAAGAGTATATACCATTAAAAATAGGACTTAAAAATTTTTGTTTAGCTAACCTGAGAAAAGCTTTTTACATTAAAAAAACCCTTAGAGATTGCTATTTCTGTTACAGAAATGGTTGACTCTTCAATCAGGGATTGTTTTCTAACGTCTGCACAAAGAAAATGAAAAGTTAGTATTCCCAAGAGCTTCTGACATTGTCTAATTAGAACATAGCCAATTAAACAAGGTAAATTGACAAGGTAGGAAAGACAAATTAAACACAGTCTTCAGTATATCTTTGCTAGGTTATTTTTCCTGCAACTTCATAGAATCACAAAATGGTTTGAATTGGAAAGGACATTAAAGATCATCTAGTTCCAAACTCCTGCCATGGGCAGGGGAACCTTTTGCTAGACCAGGGCTGCTCAGAGTTCTATCCAACCTGGCCTTTAACACTTCCAAACAAGGGGCAGCCACAAATATTCTGGGCAAATGTTCCAGTGCCTCACCACCCTCACAGCAAAGAATTTCCTCCTAATATCTAATCTAAACCTCCGCTCTGTTTGAATCCATTCCTCTTTGTCCTGTCACTACCTGCTCTGCTCTTGTAAAAAGTCCCTGTCCATCTTTCTTGTAAGCTCCCTTTAGGAACTGGAAGGCTGCAATTTTGTTACCCCTAAGCCTCCTCTTTTCCAGGCTGAACAAACACAATTCTCTCAGCCTTTCCTCCTAAGAGGGGTGCTCCATCCCTCTGATCAGCTTGGTGGCCTCCTCTGGACTGGCTCCACCACGTCCATGTCTGTCTGCTGCTGAGGACTCCAGAGCTGGATGCAGCACTGCAGGTGGGGCCTCACCTGAGGGGAGCAGAGGGGCAGAATCCCGTCCCTTGACCTGCTGCTCACTCTTCTTTTGATGCAGCCCAAAACATGGTTGGTTTCTGGGTGCCAGCACACACAGCTAGGTGTGTGCAGCCTCTCATCCCCCAGCACCCCTAAATCCTTCTCATCAGGGCTGCTTTCAATCTGTTCCTGTCCCAGTTTGGATCGATACTGGGACTGATACCCAACCCAGGTGCAGCACCAGCATCTGGCCTTGTTAAACCTCCTGAGATTGCCATGGGCCACTTCTCTAGCTTGTCCAGGTCCCTCTGGATAGCCCTGTCCTTCAGCGTGTCATCTGCAAACCTGATGAGGGAACACTTGTTCCCCTCATGTACTAATGAAGATATTAAATAACACTGATCCCTGTACAGACCCCTGAGGTGTGGTTACTGTGCTAGAGAGAGAGAGAAAGAGAAAGCAAGGACAGCAACACACACGGGCCTCCTTAGGGAAATGAGGACCGTCTTTATTGAGCCGACAATCCGTATTTAAAGCATTTTCTGAAGAGCTAAGACAAGACAGTCGCTCATTGGATAACTGGGAAAAACACCCGTGGGACAGTACTTCAGAATGAGTCCCAAGGTCTACACCAGGTCTTAATCTTTATTATGAATTCAATTCTATTTTGACTAGATTGTCATCCTGGGAGAAATTCTCCCTAACTGAAGCTGAGCAAGCTTATCAACCTGGGAATGGAACTGAGAGAGCAGGAGAAGCTCCAGCCCGAGAATGATTTTCCAGGCTCTAATTTTCCTAGCTCTCTAACAGTGTGTCCACACTGAGGGACCCCACTTATCACTGATGTCCATTGGGACTCTGAGCTGTTGAGCACTACTGTGCTCACTACTGTGACTGTCCAACCACTTTCTTATCTGTCTAACAGTCCACTCATCAAATCCATCTCTCTCCAATTTAGAGAAAAGGATGTTGTGGGGATCTGTGTCAAAGGCTTTACAGAAGTCCAGATAAATGACATCTATGCCCTCTGCCTTGTCTACTGCGATACGCCATTGTACAAGGCCACTGGGTTGGTCAGGGAGGACTTGCCCTTGGTGAAGCTATGCTGGCTGTCCTGAATTACCTCCATGTCCTTAGCAGAGCTTCCAGGAGGGTCTGTTCCATGATCTTCCTAGTTGCAGAGATGAGGCTGACAGGCTGGTAGTTCCCATGGTCCTTTCTACCCTTTTAAAAGATGGGGACAATGTTTCCCCTTTTCCAGTCACCTGGGACTTCACCTGACTGCCATGAGTTTTCCAATATCATGGAGAGTGGCTTGACAATTCCATCAACCAATTTACTCGGGGCTCTGGGATGCATCTATGGGTCCCATAGATTTAAGTACATTGTACGTTTAATTTAACTTAATTACGTTTACATACCTCAGATGATCATACACCTGATCTTTACTTACAGTAGGAGTGACTTTGCTCCTCCAGTCCTCATCCTGCTATCCATCCACTCAAGGGGTGTGGAAAGAGAGTCTGCCATTGAAGACTGAGGCAAAAAAGCTATTTGGTACCTCAGCCTCCTCATCTGTTGTTACCAGTTTTCCAGCATTGTTGATCAGGGGCTAACACCTTTGATTTTTCTTTTCTGGTTAATGGGCCTGTAGAAGCCCGTCCTTTTGCTCTCTACCTCCCTTGCCAGGTTCAGTTCCAGCTCCACCTTGGCCATCCCTACACAACCAAACCTTATGTCTATATTCCTCCTGGGTGACCTGCCTTTAACTGTCTATGCATTTGTTTTTTCCCTTTAGTTTGACTAGCAGTTCCCTACTCAGCTATACTGGTCTCTTGCCTTCCTTGCTCCTAGGATTGCTAGCTCTTGTGTTCTATGGAAGGCTTCCTTAACAATCTGCCAAACTCTTTTCTTCTCCCTTGTCCCAGAGGGCAGTATTCTAGGGCATCCCACTGACTATCTCCCTGAAGTCTGCTTTCCTAACTTCAGAGGCCTAACTTTACCTGACCCATATTCCTCAAGACTGCCAATTCCACCAATGCATGATCACTGCAGTGCAGGCTGCCTCTGATCTTGATGTTCCCGATTACCGGCCTTGTGTTGGTGACCAGCAGATCTAGTAATGCATCCTCTCTGGCAGGGCTGTTGATTACCTGGCTCAAGAAGTTATCCTCCATGCATTCCAGGAGTGTCCTGGATTGCCTACAGCTCACTGTGTTACTTTCCCAGCAGATATCAGGACAGTTGAAGTCCCCCAGCAGGACAAGAGGCTGTGAGTGCAATGCCTCCTGTAGGTGGAGCAGAAAGTCTTCATCAACAGACTCCCCTTGATCAGGCAGCCTGTAGTAGACCCCAACCATGAAGTTTCCTTTGTTGCCTTGGTCACTGATTTTTACCCACAGGCTTTCTTTGTGATTTTTCCCTCACATGGCTGTTCTTCAGAGACAGCTCTTCAGACTCAATCCACCTCTTGGTATAGAGGACAACCCCTCCACCTCTCCTGTTCCTTCCTCACAGCCTGTAGCCATCAATAGCTGTACTCTAGTGATGGGATTCCAGTGGGTGTCCCACCAAATTTCAGTAACTGCAGAAAGTTGTAACTTTCTAGCAGCACCAATGGCTTCCAGGTCCTCCTATTTGTTGCCTGTGCTCTGTGCATTGGTGTTTAAAGCACTCAGCTGGGCTGTTGACTGTATTGCCTTCCTGGAGGAGCACTCATAATTCTTTTGAGATAATTTTCTGCTGTTTCCCTTTTGGCTTTTATTAGCATAGGAGTCCATGGCTTGTCTCTGTAAGTGTGCACCAGTGATACTCACCGGTCAGCAGAGTATAGATGCACTTCAGCTGGGCTTTTGATTTCATCCCTGATGCTGGTATGCCTCATGTCTGCCAAGCCTGATCTTACTGCCTTCCCCCTTCAAACCTAGTTTAAAGCCTTCTGAATTTGCCCTGCCAGCTCAAAAGCTAGAATCCTGAACTTTGTGATGTTAAAGGCACAAAGACTCATGTGAAGAATTGTAGAATGGGGAAGAAATGCGCAAATACAGTCTCTGCAGCTGTCCAGTGTTTTCATCTCTGTGCTTCCTGTATTTCCCAATATGCTGCTGCTTATTTGCCCTTCAGTTCACAGCTGTTTGAGTTGTCTTTGGCTATGCTGCTTAGTAATGCTTATAATAAAGAAGAAATGAAAAAATGGAGAAATTGTGGGCTCTTGTGACAACTTTCCTTCCTTGTGTTGCAGGGATCCAAGGAATAGTGGATGCCTACCGCCAGATTCTGCCTCAAATCCGACTCTACGGGCCAACCAGCTTCTCTCCTATTATAAACCACGTGGCAATGTTTGCAGCACACTCGCTGCAACAAGGAACTGCTGCAGTGAGTGCAAGGCCTTTATTGTAGAACTACTTTGGGTTGATGTTTCTATTTTCCATGTTTATGACTGAATAGAATGGAATAATAAATTAATGTTATCTTCCTTCCTTAAAATCCCAAGTTTGGTCTTCTGTTATCAGCCTACAGAGAGCATGTTGATGCTCTCTTGGTACATACTGATGTAAACCTGTACTAGGTAGATACATTAGTTTAATTGCTCAAGTGATATTTATTTCTCTCCCAGTTTGCTGGCACTGTACTTACTGTTGCATTGTACAGGGGTGCTGTGTTGGCTGTTAGACTAGTTGGACTGAGGCAGCAGTTGCCTCACTCTAATCTCTCGTACCAAGCTCTATTACCTGTTGGGCATTCGTATGAATTAAAGTTTTGTGCCAAACAATTTTTCTCTCAAGAATGCTGAGAAAAAGCCTCTAAGAAACTATCGGAGGGCTTGACTGTCAGTCCCACCATAATGGGATGGAGTCTGAGAACTGTTCAATCGGTGTGCTGATTCGCAGAGCATCTGTGCTTCTCTATGGTGATGGGCTCGTTTGTATGCTGCTGTGGCCATGGTTGCTGTTAAAATTTTACTTCATTACTTTAAACTTCATTGGTTTTGCTGGAGGATGAAGGGCTGGGATGTCCTGATAGATTTTAGATGATTTCATTTTGACAGACCAATCAGAAAGAATTTTGACATGTACTGTGCTACTTGTTTTATCACCTAGCTGTGTCAGTATTTTTGGTGCTACTTATGTTTGTGTGTATATCAAATACATTTCCTGTGCTGTGAGGCACTTGGACTAAGGAGATCCATTTCTTACATTTCTGTGGGTATTTTTTAACCTTGCCAGCACTTTAGGGAAATCTTCCTAATTCTCTTAATGTGTTAAATATCTCTGGTTTTGTTTTTCTTTCAGATTTAAACCTAACTGTTTAAAATAATCTGTTAGCAATCGTGTACAGCAGTTTGTGTTAACTGTGCTTTGGAATTGGAAATTGTGTTTTCTCTTGTTTTTGTTGTGTTTGCCTCCTTTTAAGTCTGTAAATAGCTGCTATAAAACAGCAGTTGCAGATTTCAGAACCAGGCACTAAACTTCAGCTTCTGGAAAATGATAGAAATTTTAAACACTTTACCACACTAAGGCATTGGTTTGAGGTACTCCTTTCTTTCTGGAAAAGCTTCTGTATTTTTCCCTTCATATTATCTCTAGAATGTCTCATGTTATTTATCACTGCTGTGTTTTGAGATTTCTAATACTTCTAATGCTTCTAATTTAAATTATTGATACCAAAAGAACCAAGTGTCTCAGTTTGAAAAAGACAGGTGTCTGCTAGGGAAAGCAGGGTCTTCTTTTGAAATGGAGACTGTAAATTTCCTTCTTCTGAATTAGTATAATTTTGAAATTAAGGGGCTCTCAGGCAAAGATATGGGGGTAGGAATAACAGTTCTTGACTAGTGTGTACAGCAAGGCAAACAGAACAAGCCCAGCTCTGGCATTAACAGCGAACAGAACAGGAGCCCAGTCCCAGCTCTCGGCCGCGGGCACTTTCCCTTGGTGCAGTTCCCGGCACAGCCGGCAGGGAGCGCTGGCGGCTCCCGGCGGGCAGGGCAGGTGCGATGATCCGGGCGCGCCTGCAGGGGGCGCTGTGGCGCGGGCTCGGGCAGCGCGCGGTGCTGGCGGCGGGGCCCGGACGGGAGGGGGTGGAGGAGAGAGGCTTTGCTCAGGAACCCTGGGGCAGGGTCGGTCCGTGCTCAGCAGGACGCTTGGAAACAGCGAACTGAAATGGCAGGGTGTCCTGGCAGGGCAGGGGTGCGGGGTCCAACAGCAGAAGAAGAGGCAGCTCCTGGCTGGGCTATGGCAGGGGTAGCAGTGACCTTCCTCCTCCAAAACCAAGAGCGAGAGAGAGCAACTGCCCCCCACCCTCCTTTTAGCTGCTTCTAATCTCATGGTGTCCCCGTCCCCCACCCCCCCTAGAGAAACTCACAAAAAAATCAGGGAGGTTCCCCCTCCCCCATCTCAAGTACTTAGACATCAGTGCTTCTTTAGCAAGTCAGTGGGAAAAATTCCATAGGCAATGAGTAAAAGAAAAACCAACCCCCAACCCCAAGGTTTTTTGAATTATGCTGCAGGGATATTAAGTAACTCTAGCCTTTCTGAGCACCAGTCAGTAAAACAGCTCCTATCAGTGAATTTTGTATGCAGTTGTGTTAATACTTTAGTAGTTTTTGTCTCTAGTACTTTTTGCCAATTGATGTAACTGTTCTTTATAAATTGAACTTAATCCTTTCTCTTTTTGTAGTACAGAGAATATTGGAAGTATACAACGAAAATCATTAGGCATAGGAAAAAATGCAAATGAACATAAGTTTCTTTAATGTTCTCATTTTGTCTCAGGCACAGCAACATCTGATTTCTTTCTTAGCATAAGGGAGTGCTCTATCTGCCTTCGGTTACGTGAGCCTTGGTGTTGAAATACCTAACTGGATGCTTTCTCATGTTTTTCAGCAATACTTTATCTTGCTGATCATCACAGATGGAGAGATCACTGATCTAGACCAAACTAGGCAAGCAATTGTTAATGCCTCGAAGCTGCCCATGTCTATTATCATTGTTGGTGTTGGTGAAGCCGATTTTAAAGCAATGGAGTTCCTGGATGGAGACAGCGGTGTTCTGAAATCGGTGACAGGAGAGCCAGCTGCACGGGACATTGTCCAGTTTGTGCCTTTTCGACAGTTCAAAAATGTATGTTGATTTTAAATTCAGTAGAGTCCCGGTGCCGGGATGTATGCCTCCAAAAAATTACCATGATCTTGACGAGGCAGCAAGCTGCATGCTCAGAGGGCATGCCTGTGCTGCTTGTTCCCAGTGAGAGTTGAGATGTTGGCTTCTGTGTTCAAAGCTGTGTCTTGCTGTCTTGTCGTTCTTGAGAGCCCTCATTGTATAACTGATTTTGTATTAGATTTTGTTAAATCTCTTGGCTATTGCAGGGTTAAAGAGTATGTTCTCCGTCCTGGGATGTGAACATTTAGGCAAGGAACTGAGATCATATTGTCAGTCTCTGATGCTGAGGCTCATGAGTGATTGAAGTTGAGATCAGTCTTCCCTGCTGTGGAAAGCAGTTCCGTCAGGCACCAGCTCCCCGACTTCCACTGTTGGCTTTGGCATTCACACAATGCATGGTCAATTGGGTTGAGTGATTCAAATGAAAACTCAAAATAAGAGACATTGCTAGTGGCTGGGGCAGTTTTTCACGAGGACTAGGGCCATATAAAGGCTATGTGAGTCTAACGTTGAGGTGAGAACAAGTGTTTTTCATCAGCAGTGCTCACTGAGACTGACTGGAAGTGCTCCCGAAGGTGTAGCAATCAGTCCTTAACACAGAGTGAGTGAGGCAGGTGTTCTGAATTTCTCTAAGAGAATCTGTTCTTTGTGGAATTTCTGATTTATTCTCCCCATTCTCTTTTCAGGCTCCCCGGGAAGCCCTTTCCCAGGTGGTTCTGGCTGAAGTGCCCAAGCAGCTGGTGTCATACTATAAATGGCAGGGGTGGCCCCCCCTGAAACTGCCAGAAATCAAGGCAATGTAGATTCAGGCTTGCCCTGGCTACCTGTAGCACTGGGGTGAAGGAGGGCTGGCTGCAGACACACTCTCCCTTGCACACTGTGGGTGCTCAGTGCCTTGAGATTGCACTATACCCACCACTTCTTACGCCTCCTTGCGCTGAGTCTTTGATCTTTCCTATTTCTGTCAGAAGAAATGTAAATACATAAAAACTTCCAAAGTGCTAGAAGATTTTGTCGCAGGAAGATCGACCTTGTTGGTTTTCTGCCTTGCAATAGTGACACATTGTGACACATCACACCACACATAGCTTGACACAGCCCATCTGCTGCTGCCTATCAGGGTGGGCCTCTGAACTGAGCTTCTCTGGTGCTGAGCGTGGTGAGAGAAATGTTGCAGCTATGTTTGCTGTAATGACACTTATCATTGCGCCTTGATAGGTGTCTTCTATCAAGCTGCCTTTGAAATGGGGACCCTTCTTTTCTGGATGTGACCAAAGACTGTTTGTTGGATGCCTGAGGTAGATCCTGCTGTGCCTTCATAAAGTGCCAGTGTATTTTTTTAATGTTTCAGTGACCATACCTTTCTGTGTTTTTTTTAACTGCATTTTTCTATTAGCAAAATTTTTTTCAGTGATGAAATGCTTGAAGCCATTGTTACAATTCAAGAACACTGCACTTTGCTTATTTATGGGGGTTAAATGAGGATTAATCATTAATTAATGGGATTGCGGTGAGGTTAATGAGTCATATTAATGTAACTTTTAAAATCACATGACTGGAAACACTGAAATGAAGATGCTTTGAGTGAATTCTTTATATCACACAAGTTAGAAAATGAAGAAGTAACTTATCTGTGGAACTCCAAGGAGGTGCTTCTTTATCCTCAGTAGTGTGAAGTGTGCATTACATGATCTGGGGACTGTAGAATAGGCACATGATAGCAAAGCACAAATATTTTGAAGAAGATGGTTCCAAGTAGAATGAAGAAACTTGGGTTTGCCATTGTGCTACAAGTCATCACTTTCAGTTATATAAATAAATATTCTACTTTGACTTAGATAACATGTCTGGACTCTTATTTCCTTCCTGGACTTTTCCCCTTGTTTTCCAGCAATGTGGATGGTGGTGTTTCAGTATCTGAGTGAGCCTAGGTTTAGTGAGATCCAAAAAAAAAAAAAAAGCAGGGCCAGTTGTCCACCATTGTTAATTTTGTTCCCCTTTAATCATTGAGGCTGTTGAATCCCACAGCCCTTTCCTGCAGCAAGATGAGATGTTCCTTTACAGTGAAGTTACAAAAGAATTTGTGTATTCTACTCAATAAACCAGAAAATGGTGAGAATACATTGGCAGACTGCGTCTGTGATCCAGCCTTAAACTGGTTAAGTTACAAGCTTGAGTGAAGGCAGAATTTGGGATTGAATTCACATCCTCAACTAGACATTGTTCTGGGTGGACTCTGCCACCAGACCCAGTTTGATCCAGTTGGTGGACCAAACTAACATTACAGAGCTTGGGCTTGAAGGGCTGTGGGGTCAGGACCACTGCTGAGCCAAGATGAATCTATTTTTGTTTTTTATTCAAACCTATTTTGACCATGATATGTTCTCTCAGGTTACATAAACAGCAGCTAGCTTCCTCTAGAGAAAGCTGGACTGTCTTTCTTGACACCTGGCCTGCAACACCCCATTTTCTTCCACTTCTTGCACTAAGTCTTGCACTTCAAGAGTTTGTCTTGAAGGAAACCAAACAGCATCTCTTCTTGAGTGGCTGCCTAAACTAAAATGTGTTACAAGTGTGGAAGAGAGGGAGGAAAACTGTCAAGTTGTCTCTGAGAAACTCCTCTTGTGGTTGAGGACATCCTTTGCTTGTGTTTTCAGCTGCTTGCAGCCTGTAGACAGGGCTCTCCTTCTGTGGTATGCATACAAGAAACCTAAGGCTGGTTTCTGGTGTGTATGTGCATGTTTTGAAGCCCATTTTGCCTCTCCTTTTTAACCTCTGCCAGCTCCCATGCAAAAGGGAGTGAGTCCTCTGTGTCTGCTCTGTAAGGAGTGGAGTCACTGTTCTGCAGTGAGCTGAGGTATCTCCGGGTATAGGACTCATTTATGGTAGAAGAGACCTTTCCTATTTTGGGGAGGAAGAGGCCAAGGAGAGTGGTAGAGACAGGTCTGAGTGGGGAGGAAGAGGCAAGAAGTTGTAGAGGCAGGTCTGAGGAAGTTCTTTCCCCTGTAGGAGCAGGCCAGAATTTTAAGGAGATGCTCTTAACTCACAAGTAAGTGGCTGAAATGTGAGCAAGGGACATGAGTCCTGTAATTGTCACTTAGGACCAAGAGTTTCATGGGTGCGGGCCCATGGAAAAAGCCAAGGGAAGCTAAATTTGGAAGCTACTGACCTGGCAGTATTGCAGAATTGCTTGTTTTCTGTCTTTCCTCAGGGCTCCAGGTTTTAGAGGAAATGTAGACAGGTGGATGGAAGGCTGGCAGGTCTGTTTCCTGCCACATGCTGCCCTGGGTGTAGCTGGAATGCAGATTGAATGCGTGGCTGAGTTAGAGGAGAGGTCAGGTTATTTTCATCAGGACAATATGTTGTGCACGCTCTATTTCCCTCAATCACTGGCTTGATTTATCTTCCTGGTGAGCGCAGGGAACACCTCAGAAATCTTTATCATTGCCAAGATTAAACAAGCACCTTTATACTTGTGATCTCCAAAGGTATTTCAGCCTCAGGGCTTTGAAAAAATCAAAAGCTGCACATGGGAGCTCAGTGGGGAGGGTTTCCTTTTCTTCCTGGACATGTGGCAATAAATAGTGGTGACATTTCATGCAAGGCTATGTCACACTACCTAGCAAGTAGTGGGAGATAATGCCTTTTTTGCCTGGATAACTGGTTGGGTTAGTGGCCCTCCTTGAGATGTAAAATACACAAGGGACTGTTTTGCTAAAAATGAGGCACTGTCTTCAGGTAGGTGCAGTGATGAGACTGCTCCAGGTGTTTGAGGAAGCCACAGAAACTCCATAGGGAAGTTCTGTCTTCTGACCAGCTTTGAGCAAGTACTGGATCCACTCAGCAGCAGCATACTTTGGTGGTCTGGCTGTCTCATTAAACCACATAAGTTGCACTCCTTGCTCCACTCTAACCATGACTGGATTTGGGGTCAGCATATTGAGCCTTCTGAGCTCACTTACTTGGGTTCACAAAAGTGGTGCCAAATGCTGCCAAGACTGCTGTGTTTTGTTGTTGCGTGGTTGTGCTGGTTTGAAAGTAAACTGGTGTTATAAATGGGTAATATGATGATTGGCTCTTGCAATTAAGAGATGAATATTATGTGTATGTTAGAAGTTGTTTTGTTGATGTATGGTTACGTTATTGTAGTTTGTTGCTTGTGCGCCCTCTGTTCTCCCCATAGTCCCCTTTCCCCCCTCTTTTGTTGCCACCAGCCAGCCTTGGTTGTCAGGGACATGTGGAGGGAGGGCATGTACACGTGCCCCTTGCATGGGGCACTCGAGAACGGGGAAGGCTTGTTGCTGGGGAGGTGTGACAACACCTGACCTCCAGTCAAGTTCCAAGAAGGTCTCCATCAATGGACAGTAAAGGTGAGTTGACTGGCAGACTTTAGGAGGGGCCAGAGTTGGCTGATGCCACACCAGGGGTATAAAAGGTACAGCAGCCATTTCGTGGCTGAGCCTCTGGCAGTCAGCTACAGTCCCAGTGCTGTTCTTTTTTACTTACTCAGTCCTGAGAGGAATGTTGAGTTTGTCTTTACAAATGAGTTGTGGATCAGCCTGTAGATAAGGCTAGCACCGAGAGATAAAAGAAACAATGGGGTGGATTCCACTGATTGATGAATGGAAAGAGATATTTGCCTTTACAAACAAACTGTAGGGCTGCTGATAAATGAAATTAGATATCGAAAGATGAAAGAAGCAACGGGGGGGGGGAAACTATGAATTCTGTAAGAATTAAAAATTAAAAGGAAGGGTTATACATTAGAGGGGAATTTCAGGTATCAGGTGTTCCGGGAAGTCTGTGCCTCTCAAGTACCTCAGCCAATGGGGAAAGAGAGAGGGAAATGCGGCCGGGAAAATAGGATAAAAAGGAGGCTGCGTCCTCCAAAAATTTGAGAGATCCCAGGGGAATGTCCCATGGCCTCTCCCTTTATTCGAATAAAGCAAAAAGGACTCCTCTGTCTCCTTTTTGGACATAAACCTCTGGTGTTTGTGGATTAATTTTCCTGACAGTCCTTTGTTGTGTTTTTGAGGTTTAATAAACCTTTAAAATTTTAAAGTGAGTGGTTGTTTCTCACAACTGGTGTGAGAAATGAACCCTACTCAACGACCTTTACAGAGATCACAGGTCAGAGTTACAATGTATTAAAGAGATTATGATAAATGCAATAATCCAGAGAGAGACTGAATACAGCCTGGCACCCTGTTGGTCAGGGTGATGGTACCAGTCCTGTCGAAATTCTAGTCTTTCAAATCTATCAAGTGGTGGTGCTGTAAGTCCTCAGGCCCAAAGATTTTATATACTCAGGTTTGTTAGGAAAATTAATCCACAAGGCCAGAGGTTTATAACCAAAAAGGAAATAGAGGAGTCCCATCGCTTTATTCATGAATGAAGGGAGAGGCCATAGGGCATTTTCCATAGGGTCTCTCAAAATGATGGAGTATGCAGCCTCCTTTTTATCTTAATTTCCTAGCCACATTTCCCTCTCTCTTTCCCCACTGGCTGAGGTACTTGAGAAGTACCGACTTCCCAAATCATCTAATGCAGACTTCTAATGTGCAAACCACACATCCCCTACGCCCCTACTCCTCTTTCCTTTGTATCTCTCTTCTGTTTCTCTTTAAGTCCAAGAATTTAGCATAGCCTTGGGTGAGCAACAGTGTCAATTGGTGGAATTCCTCTGTAGTTTATGGTTCTTCCCATTGTTTTTGCACCCATCAGTATCTGGCCTTATCTACAAACAGTCCCACAGTTTATAAAGACACATGCTTCTCATTGCTTTCAGGTTCAGGTGGGAATGCTCAGTACTTCCCTCAGGGCAGGGAGTTTCACAATTCACGAAGTAACACTGAGCATCATGGGATATTTTGAGAGTCCTTGATAATTTAAGTCATTGCAGCTGCCCATTCTGTGGTCCCATTGAGTCCTTTATGGCCCATTAGCAGAGATGACCCCTCAGGCTGGGTGTGACTGTGCTGGTGCTTCCTCGGGAGTTGTCGTAGCTGAGTCATTGGGGTGAAGAAAAAGAAACTGCCCCGTGTCCAAGGGTTTACCTCTCCTTATCTTGTTTAACACCCAGCCCATATTCATAGCCTGAGGGGTCAGATGTACACTGGGCAGCTCCTGACAACGACCCATCAACAGCTCATCAGAAATGATGTAGAGGGGGGTAGAATACTCCTGTAGCTAGGGCAGTGGTGAAGCTGCATCCTCCCACCACACCAAGCTTCCACCACCCCCAGAACTGTCTTTCAGGTGCTCCAGGAAGTGCTTGTGAAAAAGTGGAATAAAGGGAATATCCACAAGACCTGCTTTGAAGCAACTGGCATTGTTTAGGTATGATTCACTCCTTGGTGTTTGTGGAGCTGAATAAGCCACCTTGGCCTGCTGCAAGGCACTCTGTACAGCATGTGTTGATGCAGGTGTATGGAAAACCATGCTATGAAAAGCCAATGTCCACAGAGGAGACAGAAGAATCCTGAAACTTTATTCAAATAAAGGAAGAGAGTCCACTAGGGCACATGCTCACGGGGTTTTCTATCTTGAAGTTTTGCAGGCTGCAGCCTCCTTTTATCCCAAACTCCCGGCTGCACGTTGCCCTCTTCCTTTCCCCACTGGCTGAGGCACTAGGAAGGTATAGTCTTCCAAAACCGCCTACCACATCTCCCCCTTGAACCTGGCATTTTATCCCAAAGTTCATAAGTTCAGGCTTGTGCAGGCCCGTTTGTCGGTTTCTGGAGCCAAGCTATCTGGGGTCTGCAGCAAGCCTACTGCTCAGTTAGTAGATACATTAAGATTCATTTCGAAGATGCTAACATCCATACCTTCACTCATCAAATTCTTTGTAAAGACATTACTACACATATTTCCTATTGCAAGTGTTTGGTGCTGGATGCTGAGAGAGAGAACCAGACCCCCAGGAGAAAGAAATACTCTCCAAAAAGAAATACTCTCAAAAATCTGCTCAGTTCATGATTGTTCGATTGCATTAACGTGGCCTGAATTTGTGCTTTGGAAGAGCTTTGGCACCTCTCATGTAGATAGGATGATCTGGATTAGGCCTGGGGGCTGCAGCAGGGAGCGCAGGTGGCTTCTGGCACCATGTGCCCCAGGTGTCCCTCCTCCCCCTGCTTGTGAAGTTGCCGATACCCTGCGGAGCAGCTGAAGTTCCTGTCCCACTGCCTGTGGATTTTGATGCTTGTCTGTCCTGCAGAGATCTGGCAGCTGGGGTGCAGCTGCTGTCCCAAAGTGCTCTGGCATCCTACCTCCACTGAGTAGTCCTTAGGCCCCCTGCTCAGGAGGCTGCTGAGCATGTGCTGTTGTATCAGAAGAGCCCAGCCCTCACAATCTGAGCTGCCCTTTTTCACTCTCCCTCCGTTTTGGAGGGTTTTATCCGCAGGACTTGTGATCTGTGCTGCGGAAGGCGCAGGGCTGGGGCTGAAAGCAGAGCCAGGCTCTGTATTTGCAGCCAGCGTCTCTCAGTTCTGAATTCAACAGCCCATGTCCCTCCAAGTACCAGCTGAAGTGTGGCCATGAGATGAGTTCACTTCTCCTGCTGCTTTCTGCAGTGCTCTCCGGGGGTCCCTCAGCCGGCAGAGGCGCATTCTGGAGGGCTCAGCCCTGCGGCCCTGGCTTGAGAGAGGGAGGCTGTGCAGCCAGGGCTTCACCCTCCTCCTCGTGTCCCTCAGCAGGGGCTGCCCAGCCCATGGGCACTGGGGTGTGGAGTCTGGCTGGACCGGCTGGGTGAGTTGGGTTGAGTCACTCTGGGCGGTGCAGGACGGAGCGAGGGGCAGCAGGGCCTGCACCTGCTCCATGGCGCTCAGCGTTGCCGTCCGCCGCCTCTCCCAGCTGCCAGGCCATGGCGAGCGGCAGGTCCAGCTCAGCTTCCGAGGTGGGCTCCGGGTGGGTGGGGTTTGGGGGTCTGGGGCTGCCTTCTCCTGCTAGCACCTTATGCCAACTCTCTACTTCTCAAGGCTTCACCCAGAAGACGAGGAAGGTCTGCTGTGGCCCAGAGGCCGTCTTCAAGGAGGTGAGGAAACTGGGATCATGTGGAACATGTGGGACAGGGACAGGAAGGTCAGTGTCTTGGTCATAAAACCATAGATTCGTTTGTGTTGGAAGGGACCTTGAAGATCATCTAGTTCCAACCCTCACACCTTGGGTAGGGGCACCTTCCACTAAACTTTTCTGGAAATTTCTCTGCTGTCTCCTTCTTTTGCTCTGCTCAGAGGGGCAGATGGGTCCCTCACATTGTGTATGTGACCTACACATACAAGCTGCAGGAACTGAAATTCAACTGATTGACACTTCCTGGAAGCCTGGGCACATGAAAGCTGGAGGCAAAGCTCCCCCTGCCCTCAGAAAACCAGGTTGTCACTGCAGTTGATGCCTTGTGGGACAGGAGCGGGATTGTGTGTTTGAGTGCATGTGTGTGCGTATGTGTGTGTGTGCAGGGACAGGGATGGGGGTAGTCTGGGAAGCATGTCTGCCTCTCCAGTGCCATCCCTACTCAAGCTTGTGACAGCTCACCTGTGGTGCGCCAGTGGGTGGTTCCCACCTGTCCCTTGCTCAGGTCCCAGTGCCAATGTGCTGCTTAGGGAAGGCAGTGGAGGTGGTGGGGGAGCAGAAGGCACAGCCACTGTTTTGGGTGTGTGGTGAGTTGAAGCCTCGGAGTGCAGCTTTTCTCTGAGCCAGATGACTCCCTGCCCAGGTGATCTCTTCTCCTAAAGCTCCTCTGTATGCTCCCATGTTCTCTCTTAACTCCACAACCTGCTAGCTCAGGGACCCCAGCAGGCACAAACATCCTTCTTTTTCCAAGGTGGTGCTGCTCTGACTTCTTTAGCAGCTGACCTGTGGCTCTGTGGTGCTGGAGGGGTTCTATGCCTGGCCAGCAGGAAAGTAACTTCCCATCACAGCTGCTTTCCATCATGTCCATGGACTTGGTCACCTCCCAGGTGAACCAACCAGCCACGAGACATGAGAAAGTCTGGCTGAGAATGAGTTGTCATCCCTTCCTGCTCCATTTGTTTGCAGCTCTTTCGTTGGCCTCACTATGGGAAGCTTGTCGTGGGTGAAATGCTGTCCATTAAGGTTTACAACTGCAGCAAGGTTTTCAGTAACAGGTGGGTCCTTTGATTATTGGGGTGACCAGTAGAGGTGGGGGAGAAGACATACTGGTCTTTACATTGTCTACTGTCAGTAGAAAATGTTTATTGAAAATTTGATGGAAGGAAGATGAGCAGAATGCCAGTTATAGAGGCAGGATGGAGCTGATTGTTCAGGTGGGGCAGAAATGCTGTATATATTCAGTTAAATAAGGGGAATGACTTAGTTGTGCCAGCAGTAACAGGGACTACATAAGGATCCAGATCAGACCCTCAGCTGGGACAAAGGTTAAACAAGGTCCTAAAAAACAGCTACAAAGGCAGGTCTTGATGCAGACTGAGGACCTGCTGTCACCCTGAACATCCTCGTGATGACTTTGACCATGCTGCACCCAAATTCAACATATCTGTTGGTGTAGAAAAGCCCTGAACGCATTGTGTCGTGGTTTAACCTTTAATAAGACAGCAATTTAAATTTAAAAGATCAGCCAGAATTTAAAATGCTTCTAGGTGGCACAGGCATGACACTGTGAACTCAGAGGCTATTCCAACAGTTGTAAAACTGCAGGGAAACTCGAGACTAGAGATGACAGATTGAGTAGTGGAGCAAAATAGGCAGCAGAGGCGTGTCCTTCCGGGTGTGTGAAACATGAAAATGCAGAGAAAGGTGCCAGATCTGGTAAGTAAATTTTAAGAACTGAAGGAAAATGCACCAGCTATAGTGTAAACATAGTAAGTTTGCATCCAGCTTATAATACAAACCTTTTCAAAGATGCCTGATAGTGCATGGAGAAAACAGATGAGCACAACACATGCGAGACACAGATGAAGACAGAGCAGAAAGTGTGGCAGAATGTTGTGTCACTGTTTTCTGGATGCTTTTTTTATGGGAGCTGGATCAGAGGAATTGTCTCTGACTGAAATGTCAATAAAAACTTCTACAAGACAAAGAGATAACACAAACAGTAAGAAAACAGTAGGATCTGAGAGCCTGGAGCAAAGGAGTCCAGTGGGAAATGAGTGGATTGACACTATCCCCACACCTCCACTGCTGGGAAGCAGCATAATGGTAGGTGACAGACAGTACAATTCTAAAGCAGTTGGTCTGCGCACTGAGATGGTCAAAATTAAATAGAAAGAGAGTGTGGAAGAACAGAAGGGAAAAATTTGTTACATTGCTGTATCTGTTTGTGGTCTCTGGACTTCTGTGTGTGCATCCTTTATGTGGCAGTAGCATAAAGCTGGCAAAGCTGGAAAGGACAGGGATGAGAGAGATTCCTTCCTTGGGAGTAGGAAGTTGGATAGTCTCTGTGTCTCAGGGAAAAGGGAGGTGAGAAGGAATACAAGAGATCAACAGCTCACAGCTGAAATTGAGATGTGTGGGGAGCAATTCCTCTTGTCTGAGTCCTGGGTAGGCAGTGACCTCTTCCAGTGGAAGTTCCCAGCTGGCATTGAGAAGCTCTGCTTCATGCAGGGCTTAGCTTGGGTGCCAGCAGGAGGAGACAGAGACCCATGTACACATGGGTGCAGACAGTGACACACAGGCCAGAGTTAGGAGTGGCAAATGCTGTCCTGCATGCCTTGCCACTTGCAGGGAGCCAGATGACCCTTCTCCAGGGAGAAGCTGCTTTGGAGTAGGTAAATTTTTGGCCTGACTTGCTGCAGACATTCTTGTGGTCATAGTTTAATGTCCTATTTCTGTATTTTCTTGTGTAAAGCCTGTGTTTCCCAGTTTTATCTGGGAAGAGTCCCCCCATCTCTGCTGGGTGCACAGACACAGACTGCCTCCTGTGAAGTCCAGCTCTGCTGAAGGAACTCCCCCTCCATGAGTCTGGGTCTACTTAAGCCTTTAACCATCGATAGCAGCTCGGTTGCAAGTAGCTGCCTGGCCATGACTGAGGTGAAGGCAGGACCTGCTGCAGGGTCAGGTTCAGGTATTCAGCTGCCAGACTCCCTGTGGAAAGCACTTCAGGGCAGCTTGGAGGGACAGTAAGCAGGAGAGTGGAGGTCCCAGTATTCCCCAGGATGTAGGAACTGGTGCTATGTACAGTGTTGTTGCAATCTCTCTTTTTTTTTCAGTGTTAGGAAAATTAATCCACAAACACCAGAGGTTTATGTCCAAAAAGGGGAGAGAGGAGTCCTGTAGCTTTATTCGGTTAAAGGGAGAGGCCACGGGACATTCCCCTGGGATCTCTCAAATTGTTATAGGATGCAGCCTCCTTTTTATCCCAATTTCCCAGCCGCATTTCCCTCTCTCTTTCCCCATTGGTTGAGGTACTTGAGAGGTACAGACTTCCCAAAATGCCTAAGACTCCCTTCTATTGTATACCCACCCCTTTTTCTTTTCCTTGTGTCAATCAGTGGAATTTCTATGGCATGTATGGTTCTTCCATTTGTTTCTTTCATCTCTCTGTAGCTAACTTTATTTATCAGCAGTTTGTTTGTAAAGAAAAATCTCTCATTCCATTCATCAATCAGTGGAATCCTTCCTATTGTTTCTTTTATGTCTCAGTGCTACTTTTATCTACCAGCAAATCCACCGTTTGTAAAGACAAATCCCTCATTCCTTTCGCCAGGCTGCTCGGTACACTTGTCCTCAGCCTTCAGCACCTGATGACAGCCGGAAGGCTAATCCTGCGGGAGCCCCTTGTGGACAAGAACAACAGAGTCACTGGTGTAAGTCCTCCGTGGACAGCCCGGCTACTAGCAGTCAGCAAGGCTTTGTGGGAAACCCCATGTGGTACTCCCCGAGTGGACTGGGGGCTGAGGGGGAATCCAAAATGATGTTTGAGCTGGAAGCACTGTGGCATTTATGCCATCTCTGCACAGGGATGCAGGCACTTCACATCCACCAAGAGGTTTCTAGGATAATCTACACATGCCTGAATGAGCGGGGGAGGCTTCGTAAAACCCCCTCAAGTCTGGGCAATGGATGTAGGAAGTGGCATCTCATCTGCTTCATGCACCATGCAGTGCATGTGTAAGGGCTTCTCCAGTGATGGAGTGAGGTGGAAGGTGGTAGAGTGCCTGGGGACCCCCGGCAAGCTTTAGGGTCATGTAGGTGTAGGAAGGGGTGTTAACCCTTTAGATGCGGTAGAAATAAGACACAGCTACATGATCCCTCTCAGGACAGGAAAGAGAGACAACTTTATTCAGAAACATACTTGCTTAAGTGCAGCTCCAAAGACAGGATAAAGCTGATTGGTGCAGAGAGATTGACGCCTCTTTCTCAGACCTAGTCACACACGGAAACAGGTGTTAATCTAATGTTAATTCTATCCTATTTTGACCAAGTTATCATCCTGGGAGAAAATCTCCCTAACTGAAGCTGAACCAGCTTATCAGCCTGGGAACAGAGCTGAGAGAACAGGAGGAGCTCCAGCCTAGGAACGATTCTCCAGGCTGTGATTCTCCTAGATCTCTAGCAGTATCCACAGGGTTAAACACTAGCATTTACTGGATGGCTTAATGAGTGGCTGGGACAGCATAAATGACACCTGACTGCCCCTTTGCTCTGCTCTGCTGTGCTCTGCTCTTCTCTGTGGGTCCTGCTCTCCTCTTGCCCTGGCACTGGGGCTCAGTCAGTCCTTTGCGCTTGTGGAAGATGATGAACACTACCCTGAAATGAGCTGTTTCCTGCCAGCTGGGTGTGCAGACACAGCTCTGGGTTCTGGACTGTCAGACCTGTGTGCCAGGGCAGCTGGCAGGGCAGGAAAAGCAGAGGCAGAGGCAGGAGTCCTACAGGGTGCTGCATCTCTGCTTGCTCTTCACACAGGCAGTGTGACTAAACCACATGGTGGCACATGGTATGCAGCTCTGTGGCCACCAGACCACCAGCCTGAGTGGCACAGGCACAGGTTGCTGGTGTTGCTGGACTCCTGGATCACGGAGCAGGTCCAGGTAGAAACTGAGCATTTCCAGGATGATTTTTAGCCCATGCAGCTCGCTGGATAAACGTTTATGCCAGCAAAGAGATAGGGATTAAGACTCACCCCTTGAGGCTGGTGATGGTTTGAAGAGACTCCACTGTGTAAGGTCAGAGCTACCATGTGGCCCAGCCCCTTTGCTCCTGGGTGCCTCTTCCCTTGTGCTAAGAGCAACACGTGCTGATAAGCTGCTCCAACCAAAACCCAACCACATTCAGTTTTGTCAGGTTAGTTTTGGATTGTGCAATCCTGGCTGCACAACAGCTGCAGGGGACAGAAATAAGGCAGGCAAGACTGTCCATCCAAGAGCAGTGTGGGACCCTCTCAGCTCAACTTGGAAGAGACAGGACCTTTGCTCCTTTAGCAAAGTGGGAATAAAGCCATTAGACTTCCTGTTAGTCCAAGTCCTTTTCTCCGCTGGGACTTGAGTTACTTGCACCCCTTTTTCTCCTGGTGGTTTGAAGGAGTGTTTTTAGAGCCTTAGCTTTTTATCCAGCTTTGTCTCAGGCTTCTTCACCCTCCAGCCTTTGCTGCTGCCTTTCCTGATCACCATGTGCTGCTTTCTCGGGCTGCATTTCTTTTCCCAGAAATGTATGTTTTCCAGGGATTGAACTCTAAACCCAGAGTACATCCCTTTCAGCCTGATAAGAAGTGATTTCCTCCATGCTAGTGTTTTTGGCTTCTGCTGAGGCATAATTTGTGTTTCTGTTGGTTTGAGATCAGGCTGTCCACCTGCAGACCAAGGGTGTTCAGACCTGTGCTGGCTGTGCTGATACCCAGCGTGCTCTGTACTTCTCTGGCTGTCCTTACTTGTCTCTTGTGATGCAGACTCTTGGTGTGCTGATGGCTTCTCCAGCATTTTAATCCAAGCTGTCCTGCCTAGGGATGCTCTGCCAGCTATCCCGTGCCTCCTCAAGAGAGACTGCTCCAAAACCTGCATGTTTTTGTGCCGGGCTCTCCCCAGTTCCCTTGTCAAAAATACCTCGAGGTGACTCTCAGGGCCTTTTTATGGTAGATTTGTAAACTTGAGGAAGCTTTTATTCAATGAAACATGGCGTTTGAGAAGCTGTGGAGGAGGTGTTTTGTTATGTCTAGCTTGTTGATGGAGGCAGACAACAGAGCCTGGTATAAATATGCTTCTTTATTCTGCTTGTTCCATCAGCTTCTCGCTTCTTTTTTTCTTCAATGCCCCCGTTTCTCTTTTTTTTGTGACATTTCTGCCATTGTTTTGTGGCTGCCAAGCTCACAGGCCATTTCACTTTCTGCTTGTAGATTTACATTGAGCTGGATTTGCGCTACCAGCCTCCGAACGGCTCAGCGGGGAGCTGGGTTGAAGAGGATTTTATTTATTTTATGGAAGACAGGTATGGAAATCCTAGGAAGTGCAAATTTCTAGACAGTTTGTACAGCTGCCTTTGTCAATGGCAGTCTTTGGGATGCAATCCAGCCTCATTTACTCTCCACTTCTGGCCAGGCTGGTGCATCTCAACTCTATAGCACTAATAAGGGAGCATGGTTCTTGGATAAAAATACCTTGTCATCACAATGAGCCTTTGACTACAATGATCTACTGCAGATGCTGTGAGTCCTGGGACTCCCTGGAAGACCCTTGAGAGCAATTTCTACAGCCCTTCTGGCTTGTGGTTGCAAAGTTGCGGAGAGCATGGCTTTGGCCTCCAGCAACTCCATGCAGCTTGCACGCTGGTGGTGCCCAAAGCCAGGGGAACTGTGAGTTTCTGGGCAGACAGGGTGACAGGCAGCAGCAAGGCCTGCAGAGTGTCACTTGTGGAACTAGAGGGAAAACAGCAGACACACGGGGTGGACACTGGATAAGCTTAGGAGAAAATTACTGATGTCTCTGCCAAGAAATAAGCAGGATAGTGGCTGGGGCACTATTACTTAAATGCATCAGGGAACAGACATGGCACACTGGTCTTTGCAGAAAAATATCTTTTATTTTTTACAGTTCGGAGTTAATCATCCACAATCCTGGATTTGAGCAGCTGGGGTAAGTAGCCCTTGAGTGTCCTGGCTCACCATCCTGGGTGGGGGGCAGTGCACAGCCCAGTTGTCACAGCTGCTGTATGGCTCATGGCACACGGTGGGGCTTGCAGGACTGCCGAGTGCCCGAGAAGGAAGGAACTGGACAAGAAGGCTGCTGCACTAGGCAGGAAGCTGACAAAAGGTCTGGAGACTGATGACGAAGAGGAAGAGGAGGAAGATTTCTATGATACATCTGAGATTGAGGCCTCAGGCATCATCTTCAGCCCTGTGAAGAGGTACCCTCGGCATGCACTTCCTTCTTGCCTTTGCTTGGGTACTGGGATAGAAAGTGCCAAATCCTGGGGAATTCCTGCAGCTCATGGCAGTCTGCTTCAGCAAAATCTTAAAAAATTTCCACACCTAGACAGGGTGTGTTGGTGATTTGCTCATTCCCAGGGCAATGGGCCATTATTTGCCAGGTTTTCTGTTGCTTCCCTTGGTGGGGATTTATTCAGGTCCATGTTGACAAGGACACTTGCTCACCTGGGCTCTTTCTTCTGTGCAGCCGCTCCAGACTCTGCTCTGCACGGGACCTCTTTGCCATCCCAACACCACAGAGTTTCCAGGTACTGCAGCATTTGGGTGCATGTCCCCGTAGCTGCCTCTGGCTCTGCAGCAGTCCCTTACTGCCTTGCTGTAGGCCTGGGCTTCTCCAATTGCCACATACTCTGTCATGTTCTCTAACATGAAGACCATCATGCTTTGTGTGACTTCCCCAGGCAAGATGTAAGCTTCCCTGAATGGACTGACTGCAGCCATGAGTGCTGGCCTCAGTGTCAGTAAGCCCACGTAGTTGGCTATGGGTAAACAGGAGAAGAGAATCAGCTACACATGCCATTGCAAAATACTGCCTGAGCAGAGCTTCAGAGAGTACCCAGGCATGGCTGGTGCCTGCCAGCTTTCCCAGGGCCTTTTCTGTGTTCCTTAGGGACAGCTGTGGGACATGACCAGGGCCAGAAGGCTATGTGGGAGCCTGCTTGGACATGCCAGGAAGCTGTTAGGAAGCTGTGGCTCTGGCTGATTATCTGGCATCAGGCTAAATTGATTTCAAGGCAGGTCTCCCAGCCTGGGTATGAGTTTAAATCCTTCCCTGGTTCTAAGTAAACATGGACTTATATTTGGTCCTATCACCCAAGCAGGAAGTTTTTGTGAGGGTTGAATTTCCTACCATCATTCTCTTGAGGCAATTATTCTGTACCTTAACAATAGCTTAATTACTTGTATTGAGAGCAAATGTGAGAACATTTCTTGCATACCTTAGACTCGTAAGCAATTGCTGTAAATGAGACAGCCTCATCCCAGTCTTTCCAATGGTGTCCATCTCAGTGGGATTCAAAGAGGCGTATTAACAGAAGATACAAAGGGCATCTTCTCCAAGATGCTCTGTGGACCCTGCCATGTGGGAGCAGTGGGTTTGCAATCCCTTGGGATCAGAAACTGAGAGTGCAAGTGCTGCTGGGAAGGTCTGGTCTTGTCATAAGTACTTGGGTTCTTACACTTGATGTCCTCACTTGTCTGAAAGAAACAAGTATCTCAAATACTACTTTGGTCTGTGCTGGTTGTAGCAGATTTCAGCAGCCATGCTTTTGTCTGCCCTAGGCATCCACCTCCGCACTGAGAGTGCCCTGTACATGTGCATACTGGTATTGTATGCACAATACCTCAGGCTGGAGATAAAAACAAGGGGAGTGCTGATTCGAACAAGGAGAGTGCTGATTTTCTCCCATATTTTCCCAGGTTGGGATTAATGTAATTGAAGCACAGAAGCTGGTGGGGGTGAACATCAACCCCTTTGTTGTAGTCAAGGTGGGAGAGGAAAAGAGGCACACAGCAACACAGAAGTCAACAAACTGCCCCTTCTACAACGAAGTATGTGACATGAACAGAGACTCTGTCCTTGCCCCATTGGTGTCCTGAGTGACTGGGACTATCCTTGCAAGGGATGCCTGGAAGCCTGGGGCTCAGCTATCTTGCTCTTCTCTTTCAGTATTTTTTGTTTGACTTCTATGAGCCAAGGGACATTTTATTCCACAGACTTATAGAGATCTCGGTATGTATGTCTTCCTCTTCATCTTCCACATTAGTGGTACAGCCTGATGCTTCTGTGTGTAGACACTGGGAGTGATGGGCAAAGCAAGGGTACCAGTACCATTGAGGTGTTCCAGCCAGAACCACCTGCCCTCTGAGAGCCACAGGGCCTTCCTGTGGCTGCATTGGGGAGGAGACCTAGTCCTGCTCTGAGCCAGTGCTGGGCAGTGGTACCTTCCCACCTCCTCCAGGTAAGGGTTTTTCTTCACCCTGTGACTCAAGTGGTGCCTCTGAGGCACTTTCTTGCCTTGTTGCCTTGCTGTTTTGGCAACAATTCCCTACTGCCCCTTACCCTGGAGCCCGATCTTGCAGGTCCTGAAGGTAAGTGACTGATATGAGAGGAGCTCAGAAATTATTTGTGCTGTAGAAAAGCCCAGGCAGGAAGAGAGGTTGAAAATCCCTTGTCCCAAAGCACAAAGGTTTCCCCAAGACACAGGGATGTTCTGAAGATAGCTAAACCTGGCCAGAATGTCCTTTGCTAAGTGGTCTCCAGCACTTTCCCTGCGAAAGGCTGTATGTCTCCTGCTGATGAGAGTTCAGCAAGCGCTGAGCAAGACTTGGGTTTTGGGAGAGACACTAGCCTCATGGGGTCATGTCTCTGCCCTAACTCAGCAGGATATGGACTCAAGGACTTCCCGTGGGAAAACAGATCTCTCCTACCTCCATTGCTGGCTTGTGGCTTCCCTGGGTCTGCAGAAGCTCAATTGTTTGCACTTGACTGCCTTGGTCTGGGTTTGACTGAGGGCTATGGGCTGGTGGGCTTTGTGGGGTTGGTTAGGAAAGGGTTAGTCCTAGGGCTAACACAGATGGGTTAATCTTGCAACCAGTGCCTCAGCTGTGCTTTGGAATGAGTACCTCTTGGCAGCCCTGTGTTCCTCAGAGATATCTGGATGTGTCACCTGGCTGCCCATACCTCATGGTGCTCAGGGGGACTTGTGCTGTCTGCAGGTTTTTCACTCAAAGAAGATACCGTTTCTGGGAACTTGCATAGGAACATTCAAGATGGATGTTGAGACAGTGTACAGCCAGCCAGGTATGAGGGACTGCACTGCATACCTGTGCCTGACCATGGCTCTGTCTGAAACTGGAGTGTCCTTCATACTCTGAGGGTCTGGTCAGGGCCTTGGCTTTGAAACACTTAGTTCGCATGAAGACCTGAGCTTGCTTTTCCATCCAGCTGTCTGAAGGCAGGTTACACCTCCTGCACCTTCAGAGGCAGGATTAGGGCCAGGGCAGTCTATGTGTGGACGGAGTTGGATGTGAAATGGTAATCTGGCTGCTCCCTAGGGTACTCCTCCTCTTCTCTCTCAGATCACAGATTTTTCCAGAAGTGGGCAGTTATCAGTGACCCCACGGACACCCAGGCAGGAGTGAAAGGCTTTGTGAAGTGCAACATCTCTGTCTCTGGACGTGGGGATACTGTGGGCTTCCCTCCCACCTATTCCAGGAACCAGGATGAGGACATTGAAAGGTAGGTGCAGTGGGATCTTGGATAGCCCTGGGGAACACTGCCATGTCTCTCTTCACACTACCTTTTTTGCTCCATTTTCCCCTCTTCTGATGGGCAAAGATGCAGTGAAAAAGACCTGTGGTAAGGCAGGATCCAATCTTTCTGCCAGTCAGTGAATTTCTTATCGTTGTTTTCCGTGGACTCCAGGAGAGAGGCAGGACATGAATTTGTCTTACAGGAATTTGCTGCTGCCGAAGAGAGTCCCTGCAGAGAGACCCTGGGCCAGGATCTGCATCAAACTGTATCGTGCTGAGGGCCTGCCCAGCATGGGAGCAGGCATCATGGGTGGTATCTCCAAGATCATAGGGGAGAGAAAAATCTTTATTGACCCATATGTGCAGGTCTCATTCTGTGGGCAGCAGGTGAGTCTGAGGGGAATCTGTGCTGGGACAGGCTGATTCTCTCTTGGCTGTGTGGCCGCATGTAGTGGGCTCATGGTGTCAGGACCCTCCATGGGGCACAGCAATCCCACTGAAAACAGGCTGGGAGAGCCCAGGTGTTGCTGTCTTTAGCAGTGCCCTGAGCTGTGGGGCCATGGTTGTGCAATGTCTGGATAAGACGACGGCTCTCTACTTTTGTCTCTACAGAGAGCTGCTCATGGGACAGCCCCAGCCCTGGCCACAGCTACTGGCTGAGCTACTGGCTTTGCAGGCAGAGATTCATATCCTTAATTATAGAGACAGGGTCAAATAAATCCTGGAGCAGAAGTCCTTTTTCTGTGTCAAGCTGGGCTCAGCCTGAGACCTTTGAGAGACTTTACTGAGATAATGGCCCAGTTTTTGCACACAAGGTCAGGGTTTCTGGTCCCGTAATATTCATTAATATGAGAATCAATCCCTAGGCAGTCTTGTGGGCCTGGAGTGCTCCAGGCAACCCTTAGACATCTCTCAGTCTGCTGCCTGCTTGCATTCTCTTGATTGTGATGGTCATGCCAGGGCCTTGGGACAGCCCCTCACTAATGAAATTAGTGGAATTGCAGGAATGGGGGTAGGAGCAGAGACACTGCTGCCCCCAGAGCCTGCCCAGCATTGTCTGCAAGTGGTACAAGAGTACATGCCATTCCCAGACAAACTCTGAGGTATCCCTTTCTCTGAGCACCAGCTGGGACTGTGTGGCTTTCACACTTTCTCCTTCCCAGGGGGAAACGTCAGTGGAGACCAACACCACTGAGCCCGAGTGGAACGAACAGATCAGTTTCATTGAGATGTTCCCGCCTCTGTCAAGAAAGATAAAAGTCCAGGTGCTGGATGATGCCAACGTCGGTGATGTGGCCATTGCTACACACTACATTGACCTGCAGGAGATCTCGGACCCTGACAGAAATGGTGAGGCTTGGCATGGTTGCCTCAGGGCAGGATGTCCTGGGCAGCCCTGTTCCAAGCACCTTCTGCTTGGCATCCTGGTCTCCTGGGGGTAGGAGCAGGAGTGGCTGAAGTATGCTGACTTTCTGGTGTCCTGGGCACTACTCTTGGTGGAGGTCTCTCTTCAGCAGCACTCTGGGGCATAATGAAACCCTATCCTTGTCTCTGCAGGCTTTAACCCCACATTTGGCCCAGCCTGGGTGAACCTGTATGGCTCCCCCCAGAACTCAGCTCTGCGGGACATCCACAAAGACCTCAATGAAGGCATGGGTGAAGGCATCTTCTACCGTGGGCGCATCCTCATGGCCATCACAGTGGAGATCTTCAGCAGCCCCAGCGTGGCAGAGAGGAAGCTTGGGGATAGGATGAGAGGTACCCTGAAAAAACTGAAGCTGAAGAAGAAAAGTAAAAAATCCAAGGAGAAAACTAAAGAACTGAGCCAGCTGCAGGGAGAGGAGGAGGCTGGGAGCTCTCAGGAGGCCGAGCAGCCCAGGGAGGTCACTGTGGAGGTGGAAGAGCTTCATCCACTCCCCGAGGTGAGTTCTCCTGTGCTGACAAAGGTGCCCGTCTTTGGCGTGCACAGTTGTGGAGGGGCAAGGTGGGAGGCAACTGTGTTGGTGCAATAGCCATACCTCAGCCTGCAACCTGCTCTGTAGCTTCACACAAGCATCAGCCAATCCATGGTTCTGCACTAGCACCTCAGAATTTCCAAAAAATCTTATTCTGTTTCTGGCAGCCCAGTGGTGATCTCAGAAGCATCCTGCTGAGCTCCTGTGGAAGGGCTGGCAGGCATCCATTATGCCCTGGTGCTCAGGCAGTGTTTTGGTGCACGAGGCTCTCAGGCTGATTTTCTCTCTCCTTGCTCAGAATGTGTTGGGGAGAAAGGATGAATTCCTTCTCTTTGCTGCCTTCTTTGAAGCCACTATGATGGACTCCTCTCTCAGCTCAAAACCTGTCAGCTTTGAAGTCTCTATAGGTGGGTATTCACAAGGGCCCTATGTCCAGAAACCATGGGAACAGTGTGAATCTCCCTCTGACAGCCAAGTCAGTTCTTGACACTGCCCTGTCAAGTCAGCTCAGGAACTTGGGAAGGGATGAGGAATGAGTCAGGGACTGTGCACAGTGCTTTATTTACCTGAAAAGCCTGTATCTCTTCTATGGGATTGGAGATTTGCACCATTTGTGTGAATTGTTTTGGGAAGGTTTTGGGAAACTCTTCTAGTAAACGGGGGTACAAAGAAGCAGAAGGATTTGGTAGCAAGAAAGGGAAACAAAGGAGGGAAAGCTGGGATATTGGGGTTAGCCGTGTGGCTCTGAGGGGATGTGACAACAAGTGATGGGTAAACAATGGCCTGAGAGTGGGTCAAAGCCCCCACCTGCTAAGCTGGATGGGTGGAGATGCTTGATGCTGAGATATTCACTTGGGGAGCTGATGCTGGCCCCAATGTAGGTATGTAGATGGTAGTCAGCAGGCACTTGGTGGAGCTGGCAGAACCGAGGAAAGCATACACAAGGACGTCCTTGCAATTGCCCACTTCCCTCTGGGACCTCCTGGTTGTCCATGTGATGTGCTGATGGTTGGACATAATTGCTAGCTCCCAAAGCAGTAAATGCACCTGTGTTCCTCTTGGCAGGAAGACTGCCAAGAGTCTGATTTTGCCAGCTAGAAAATTTCTTTTCTAAAAAAACCCAGAGTGATCACACTTACCTGTTTATAATTTAATGCTCACCTTCAAGGAAACTATGGCAAATCTGAAGAGGTTGTGACCAAGGGATGGCAAAAAGTGGAAAAAGGAGAAGTGAAAGAAGAAAGGCAGCCTTTACTGGATGCTGGTTCAGGTGGTGAGCTGGATGCTGAAATCCTGACTCCATCTTTAGCAGCACTGAACAAATCAGTGACAAAGAGCCAGAGACTAGAGCCCATGGAGTATGACAAGTAAGTTCTGTATTTTTCTATCCCACCTTTCCTGGAGCTGTCACAGCTTCCCAGGTTAGTTGTTCCAGATGTTATTAGAGGTCTGTTCAGCAATGCATCATAGGTTTTTCTTCTCTGCAACCCTGCAGCTTGCCATGGCCTATCTCTCTGGGATTTCCCACTAGCTCTACAAGCCCTATGATGTCTGCTTGATGTGTGCAGATGGCCAAGGACAGAGTCCCAAGGAAACTGAGACCTATCAGTAACAGCCATCCCTTTTCTGCTTCACAAGCAGCATCCTAAGGGCTTGTTTCTAGTGAGGAAGTAGGAGAGGAATAGCACTTCTGATGATGTTTGCTCTGTGAATGCTGCCTAGTTTGTCCCACAGGCCTGACAATGTTGTGGTCTTTGTGTTGTGAGGCCTGTGCCTGCTACTACTTAGTCATATAGCAGTGAGAAGTCTTGATGGCATCCCATGCTCCTGTCAGCGTCATTCATCTGAGCATGTGTTGCTGTCTCTACTAGAAACCCTGTGTGCTAGCTTGGGATGGCAAAGGGTAGATCCAGCAGCTTATACCCATGTCCATGGTGCAGAGCTCAAAGCAGCCAATTTATTTCCCTATGAGGGAGAGAGTTCAGCCTCTGCTCCCTTGCTGGGTGTGCAAGCACATGTGTTATGATATGGCATATGCTTTCTGTAGCAGTAGCCATAACCTCTTCTGCCTGCTGCCCTTAGGTCATACGGCTGCCTGCCCATGACACATGAAAAACCCTGCGTGTATGTTTGGAGCTACTGGGAGGATCACGCCTGGAGACTCTGCATTTCCAACCGGATTGTCAAACTGGCAGAGCGCCTGGTAGCATGTTCAGGGTGTTTGTGGCATGTTCCTTCCTGGTGTGCTTTCCTTGTTGTATGTGCAGTTGCTGTGTGAGATGTTTGCTATCCTCACCGTCCATGGAAGTCCATGTCTCTCACAGGGCTTAGTCCCACGTGCCCTTTACACAGGTCAGGTAGGCCACATGGATTCATGTGTGCAACTGCGGGCTGATGGTTCCTGGAGGAGCGAGTGATGTGATATGATGTCTGTGACAGCAAGTTCCTCTGCTGCCAGTCCTGAGCTGTGTGAGCCCATGGCAGATGATTTGGCAAGGAGACTCTCAGTCTTAGGTTATCATGAAGGGGATGCAGTCTTTCCTCAGGACTTTGCCTTTCCCTTTTGGGCTTGAAAATATGAAAGCAAAGCTTGCCACAGTGTATGCTAGTGGCTGATCAAGGACTGAGACACAAGGTGTTGTAGCAACAAATGTTAAGGCTATCTTCAGGCTCTGTAGAGTCCTTGACAGCATAGTACTGATCTGCAACACTCATGAATCCCAGTTCTGCAGGAAGGCATAAACCATTTGTGGCAAATGCATCCTTGCAAGGTTTTACTCTAAACCCTCAGCTAGGTGCAAGCTTTGTGAATATTGTGATTTTGCTACAGGAGCAGGGGTTGGATGACGTGGAGAAGCTCTTGAGAAGACCAAAGGCTAAAGCAGAAGAGCGGCTCAGAGAGGTGCTGGAGGAATTTGTAGCTGGATGCAGGTTAGCATGTCCCTGATTTCCTGAAGTTTTTTGTTTTCAGGTTAGGCGGCCGTGTGCAGCCTTCTCTCTTGTCCTTTGAGGTGGATGTATGGAAGAAACAGCCTCAGTATTCCTGGGCCCCCAAGTGTTTACTAAATGTGAAGGACATTTCCTTCACTCTTTTGAGTCATGCAAAAGATATGCAAAACACTTGTCAAAAGATAAGTGTTTCAATCCCCATGACTGCCCTGTGGGGACCAATATGCACTTCAGTCCACATTGCAACTGTAGAAAGGAAGCCTCAGGTGCTAAGACTCCCCAGTGTACCTTCTGAACCAACAAGTTTGCAGAAGAGAGGGCTTTGCAGAGATAGAGCCTCCTGATGTGTCTGGATTGGTACCAGGGATTTGGAGCTTGCATCCCTGCTGTGAGCTCAACATGCTGAGTGCAGAGGATACAGAGCCTGTGATGCTTTTCTCATTGTAGGCAATATTCACTCAGTGCAGAGAGAAAAACAATGGCTCATCCAAATAACCTGGACAGATGTCGGACTAAATACCTGATACGCAATATTGTAAGTTGTGGGGCTTGGTGGGAGCCTGTGCAATCCCTGCTCTGGGAAAACTTCTGGAGGATCAGCAGGAACTGATGCTAAGAAGGAAACCTGGAGCTGAGACTCATTGTATCAGTCATAGGCTTTTACTACAGCATCTCCCAACTTCTGCTCAGAGCAATACAATTTCCGGCACAGGGAACAGAGACAGAGTCTGGCCATGGCTGCCCCCAGTTTTGTGCAGATGCTGTGCCCTGGTGCCTTCTTTCATCTCCACTGGGGCATCATGTGGTTGAACATGTGCACATTGCTGCCTGGTAGGTTGCTGGAGGTCTTTTGGTGCACCATGTTCCTGCAGACAGCTTTGTGGTGACTCACTGAGATCCCGCTGCTTCTGAAAAATGTACCTTGGCTGGGTACATATCCAGCAGGCCTTAAAGGCAACACTTGGGCACTTATCACCCTGCACACAAGACCAGCTAGCCGAATGAGAGCACAATTACATACCTTCCATCATGGCACAGCAGAGCACAGGTGTAGAGTCATAGCCCCTGTTAGACTACAAAACTTCGAAAGCCTGACCAAAATGCAATGACAGCAGCAGGAAATAAACTTTAGGCACATCTGGGTGCCAGTTCCCTTCCCTCTGCTTCCTTGCATGTCATCACATGAGCTATGGTGAAGGTATTATGCTAAGCCTGAGACATTCTGGAAGAGAGAACCCACCCAAGCGACGAGTTTTCTGGCCTTCCCAGTCGATAGTGAGTGTACACCCTGAATTTCTTCTGGATTTCGTTATTAGTTTTGATTCATCCCAAAGTCTCTCCTCAGATTTATACACTATCTCCAGTATGTACTAAGGGTGGTGAAAGCCAAGCCCTGTGTTGCAGTTTTCTATATCTTCATATTCCCACACTACTATGGGAAAGTCTCCTGCAGGCACTATCTGAAGCCTTAGACCACCAGCTTCTGAAATGTTTATTCTTTAAACATCTTTCTGCCCCAAATTTTAAAGCTCGTGGACTTCTGTTACCAGATGATATTGGCTGGGCTGATGAATTACTAGTCTCCAGTTCTTGGCACCCTTTGCCAAATGGCTTGTGACAGGCTCATAGAGGTTTGCTTTCAGCAACTGGGCAGTGAGCCATGGTGGAGGTCAGGGCTCAATGGGGCAGGATGAATGTGGTCAGCACAAAGTAGGCTCCCTGCAGACCCCCGATGTGGGGTGGCCGTGGGGCATGGCTGTATGACAGGGTCGTGTGACAGTGTGCTTTCTGTTCAGATCCTGTATGCAAAGCAGGGGCTTCGTGTGAGACGGCGCCTGACTCGAGACAATGTCAAGGAGAAGGTTAAGGAGACAAGGAGGATCCTGGCAAAAATCCGCTTCATGGCTAAAGAGGTACAGGCAGCTCTTAGGGACCCCTGTTCTGAACTGGAGAGGGTAGGCAAGGAGAGGATACTGAGCTGGCTTCTGGTGCTGTCATCAGTCTGAGCTGAAGCTTTTCCTCTGCTGTCTTTCCTCACTACGTAAAATTCCAAGTTCCAGCTACTGGAAGTTACCATGTTTCCTGTGATAGCTCTAATGAGGGATGAGGCCAAGCAGCTTTGCAGGGCTGTTGGTGGCCGAACAGGGGTCCAAGCAACTCTGCAGTGGGTAGGAGGCAGAGCTGGGCCAGCTCCAGGCCTCTCCGCCCCACCAGCCCAAGTAGACAATTTTGCCTGGGAAAACAGCCTTGCCAGTGCTACCTGCACTTCCATCAGGCACTGACCCTAGATACTTTCTACAGATTCAAACTTGCATTGGAATAAAGTTCTTATCCATAGCAGAGACACTCCACATTCAGAGTTTCATTGTTTGCATTTTAAGTAACCAAAAATTGATGTGTTTCTGTAGTATCAACCAGAATGCTGTTTGCTGACATAAGGTGGACAGATGCTGTTGAAGTTTCACCAAGTGAAGTCAAATCATTTTTGCGTCTTTAGCTATGTGAGAGTAGAGTGATGTGCAATTGTAGTGATGGTGTTTGTCTTCTCAAGTCACTGTTTCTGTGATGGAGCCCTGCTGTTCTGGGGATGGTTGAAGACCTGCCTATCCACAGGAAGAAGGGAATGAATTTTTTGGTTTGCTTTGCTTGTGTGGTGGGGTACTTTTCTTTCCCTATTAAACTCTTTTTATCTCAATCCATTACTTATTTCACTTTTACTTTTTGAATCCTCTTTCCCGTGACACCAAGAGACAGTGAGTAAGGGGCTGTGTGGAGCTGTGTTAAACCACAGCACCTCTAGAGCCATATTGCAGGGCTGACTTTCAGAAGCATGTTGCCAATGTTAGGTCCTTTATTTCTGGATCTCTAAACCACCATTGCTCAGCAGTCCCTCCTGTGAGGAGATGAAGCTTTTGCCATGTCAATGGAAGGAGGATGACACATGTTGTTCCTCCCTTCTCTCCCTCCAGCCCCAGTGCACTCTCCCTGATGTACTCATCTGGATGATCAGCAACAACAGGCGTGTGGCATATGCCAGAATTCCTGCACAAAACATCCTCTACTCAGTAGTTGAAGAGGAGAAAGGCAAAGACTGTGCAAAGATCCAGACTGTCTTTATGAAGGTAGGGTTTATACCAAAACAATGTGCTCTTGCTTGCTTTCTGCTGTTTTCCTCTCCTTGCTTTCAGCCCTCCTCCCTGAAATCCTGGAGTTCACTAGGAAACACAGCTCTCACTTCACCACCGCCTTTTGCCTCTGCTGATGTGGTGCTCTCCTGTGCTCTTTGGTTAGTCCTAGGCTGATGGTGATCATCTTGGTCTGAGATTTGAAACCTGCTAAACTTTCTGTGCTTTCAGGTCCCTGGCTTACACACTGGTGAGATCTTTGCCAAACTAGAAATCTACATGTGGCTTGGAGTAACCAAATATGCGAAAAACTGTTTGGCAGAGCTGCCTGAGGAGTTCCTTTCTCAGAGTGAGCAGGAGATAGCCCAGCTCTCAGCATACAGCCTTCCCAGCTGGCTCAGCAGGGATGGTGAGTGCAGATTCCAGTTCTTCACATAAGCAGGAGAGCAGGGGTTTGAGAGGTCCCACCCATGGATTAGTGTCTGTGGTGGTGCATTGTCTCCCCACAGCCCTTCACCTCCAGGCCACACTGTGATCTGAGAATTATGTCTGAGAATTAGGACCTGATCTAGTGTCATCTCCAAGGCATGACTGGGACAGGCACATCCAGTTTAATCTCATGAGGATGTGTTTGCACATTCACAGCTAAAGCAGGAGATAGGATGGGTGCTTTGTAGGCATTGAACATGCTGCCAAATTGGCTATGGGCATGAGTTCTGCCCCTCTGATGAGGCTTCATGGTGCTCCCCTGTAGTAGATGCTCATAGCAGAACACTGCACGTGTCATGTACTTCCCAGAGGTGTCTGAGGAGCCCACTGAGCTTGTCTGGCTTGGCAAAACCTTTTCACATGTACTGGCCTGAGAACCACAGTCCCTAGAAGTGGTAACTATTCCTCACAGGATGTGCCCACTCCTATCTGGCTGGCCTTCTCCTTCAGGCATTTTCTTTGCCTCATACAGGACTTGGTTGGGGACTTCCTCTCTCCTTTTCTTACCAGATTTCAGCTATTTCCAGCTCCGAGCCCATCTGTATCAGGCTCGAGGTATCCTCCCTGCAGATGATAATGGCCTTTCAGATCCGTTTGCAAGAGTGGTGTTTTCAACTCATTGCCAGACCACCAGGGTGAGACCACTTAAACTCTTACCTCTGTCATTTTGGGAACTTGGAGAGAGAAAAATGACTGATATGTTTAAGGCCAGTACTGTGCCAGTCCTCCTGGGACTTTTGTATCTCCAAGCACTCACTTATCTATACTCTGAGAAGTATGGTTATGCTCAGGGAATACTTGACAGTCATTGAGCATGGTCTCAGAGGTTGATTGGCATGTGCTAGTTGACCTTCAGTGGTGATGTCACACTTCTACCACATTCCCTCCTGCCAGCCACCAGTTGCATGTGGCTGTGTGAGAGAGGGAATCAGCCCAGAGTTCCTCACTTTCCTGCATGTGGTTTATTTCCACTGACTGTGGAACACTTGGGCCTTCTGTCTCCATCTGCAGATGCTGGAGGAGACACTGAGCCCTATGTGGAATGAGCTCCTTTTGTTTGACCAGCTCATTATTGATGGGAAGAAAGAGGAATTGAAAACAGAGACCCCCATCGTTATAATCAACCTTTTCAGCCACAATAAATTTGTAAGTATGGCCATGCTGCCACCCTCCTGTTGTTTCCAGAAAAGGGAAGGCAGAGGAGCTCTGAGTGCTACCACTTCTCTGTTTGGTTTCCATAGCTCAGCTTGGTCCTGGTCCACTGGTGGCAGTGAGTCATGGCGACTGTGGCTGAGGTTGAGACTTTCTTACTCAGATATACTGTAAACTCATTAGGGGCTGATGAGTTCTCATTTGATCCAGGATCTCTTATTTTTGAAGAAACACTATGCCTGCTTCCTTGGCAGGCTCATATTGCAGAGGGCTCATAGCCTGGAGGAACTGATATTGCTTTTAGGGCTGTTCCTTCCCCTGTGTCCCCAGGTGTCCCCCTCCTCAGTTCTCCCTTTTCTCTGGTTATTAGTATTTTAAAGTCACACTGTCCCCTAGAGCCTCTTTGTTATCCTATGGCTAATGATGTAACTTGTACTAGGTTCTGTGTTCTAGCTTTCCTGGGGTTCCAGTACAAGATAAACCCTGCCATATTGGGGTGAGTCCACCAAGACGGAGCACAGGACAGAGGAGGAGAGCTGAGTATATTCAGCCTACAGAGGTCGAGAGAAAGCCAGTGTCTTTTCGCTGTCTGCAACTAGCTGGTGGGAGAGGATAGAAAGCTGAGTTCAGACTTGTCATGGAAGGTACCAAGGGGCCAAATGACAAGCAATGGGCACAAACTGGCAAAGAAGAAAATTCGTCTTGATATAAGGAAGCAATTTTTGCACAGAGGTAGATCACATGCTGGGCCTGTAGCTCAGAGAGCTTGTAGTGTATCCATCCTTGGAGATACTCAAACCCAGTCTGGAAAAGACTCTGAAAAACCATGTCCTCTGGTGCATGGTGCCAGGTCGTTTGCTGAGTTCTGTATAGAGATGAACTGGGAGTTAAGTGGAACTGCTGCAGACATGCCTTTATCTGCTCCTAGCTCTGAATGGAGCAGAGAAAATCAAAGCAGAGGATGACATGGGTGGAAGTGTAATCTTGTACTGTCCCAGATCGGCTGGAATTAGTGGTGTTCTTTGAGGTGATGAGATACCACAGGGGTGATTTGACTCATTCTCCTCTTTCCTGCAGGGCTCCCCTGAGTTCCTTGGGCAAGCCTTTGCTGTCCCACAGGTGAAGCTGCTCGATGAGCCATACACCAAACCTGCCTTGCAGTTCTTTGATTTCTACAGAGGCACCAAAGCAGCGGGAGAGCTCATTGCCACTTTTGAGCTGATCGAGCTTGAGTATAGTGGTTATTTGGAGGTAATAGGCTTGTAGGAAACTGAGCACGGTTGCCATCTCTCTGAGGAGAGCAATGTGTGTGAGGAGCTGGTTACATGGGGCCCACCAGGGGATTCCTAGTTAGAGGGCCATATCTGGCTTTCCAGTGAGAGGAGGCCACAGGGACAGCCTGTGAGCACAGAACTAGAAGGAGGGAGAGAAGGGGGCATGGCATGGCGTGGAATACAAGTGACTTTCATCACGTGCTGTGTCCTGGTTCCACCTGTTCAGCCATCAGTGCCTGAGGATGTGGAGCCCAAGGAGCCTGACTACCTGGAAGATCCCCGTGCCGGACGGTTCATTATCCCTGAGGGCATCCGCCCAGTACTGAAGGAGTTTCGCATAGAGGTGTGCCACCTTCTGCCACACTGGCTTTTTCCTCAAGCTCCCCCTGGGCAGAGAGCAGGGCTTGGTGAGGGAGTTCAGTTTGGAGCTCAAATGTGCCTGTGAGGCCTGAGCAAATGCCAGGAATGGAGGTGCTTGACATGAGGGGGAAACCATCTGAGCAGTTCAACAGGCAGAGCTGCTGGGCAGAACAGGCCTGTGCTTCTTCTGGGGACTGTGTCCTGTGGGTGGGGATGGCAGCATGGGCATGCCTGGCATGTCTCAGACAGCAGCTTCATGTTGTGCTTCAGATCCTGTTCTGGGGCCTGAGGGACCTGAAGAGAGTGAACTTGTTCGAGGTGGATGAGCCCCAGGTGATCATTGAATGTGCTGGCAAGAAGGTGGAGTCAGAGGTGATTGTGTCCTACAAGGAGAACCCCAACTTCAGTGAGCTGGTCAAATACATGGATGTGGTGAGTGGGAAGGTGGATTCTGCCATGCCAGGGTACACCGTGGCTACCCTGCACCCCTGCACTGCCTCACTGCATGGGGCAAGATAGAAGGAGGGGAACTGCCTCCAGGATTTTGCTCTCCCATGTCCACATGGGTCAGCTACAGAACAAAATCTTTGTGAAATTGCCCACCAAGACTGTCTTAGCTATGGTCTTTCACTGCAAGGCTTTGATTTTTGGGCATAGCTGAAAGGTGCTGGCAGGCTTGTCCTTATGTCATGAGCCTGCCATAGTTTGATAGCTCAACACAGGTTGATCACCCTTAATCCTGTGAACCCCTTGCACAATTCTTTTGCAGGAGCTCCCAGAGCAGGTATACCTGCACCCTCCCCTGAGCATCTTTGTGGTGGAAAAGCGTGCATTTGGGCGCACTGTGCTGGTGGGTAGCCATGTTGTGTCCGATGTGATGAAATTCTCTCCCAGAGATCTGGAAGAGGAACCAGAGGATGTGCCCAAAGGTGAGCTGCTTGAAGAGGTTCTCATGGAGACAACAGGCAGGTTTTGCCACTGGCAAAGATCCCTGGCTCTTCCACTCCTTCTTAGTCAGGCAGCAAAATCCTCTCCCTGGAATCACAAGGTCACAGAATCACAGAATGGTTTGGGTTGGAAGGGAGCTTAAAGATCATCTTGTTCCACCTTCTGCCATGAGTAGGGACACCTTCCACTAGACCAGATTGCTCCAAGCCCTATCCAATGTGGCCCTGAACATTTCCAGGGATGGGGCAGTCACAGCTTCTCTGGGCTACCTGTGCCAGGGCCTCACTACTCTCACAGGGAAGAATTTGCTCAATGAGACCTCCATCTTTAGGGAGCTGGTCCACTAGGACCAAGGATTGAAAAGTTTTCAGTTCTCTCACATTGTCATGTCAAGGTCTGTTCATTGGGTAATAGTTTAGCTAAATATCTTTATGATAGCAACAGCCAGCACTCCTGATCTGGAAGCAAGAAGAAGCCAAAGACTGATCCATCTGTGGTTATTTCTGGGTAGGGAAGGTATATCTCATAATTCTGAATTCCTGTGAGTCAACAACAAGCATGTTGATGATGGTGGCCAATCTCAGTACTGTAGCTGGATTTCCAGCTGTTTTTTTGCAAAGTCTGCTATGAAAAACTTTAAAATCCATCAGACTACAGTGTTTTAACAGGGAGGATTTTCCTGTGGCTGAAAGTAAGAAGTAGTGGGTAGAAATAAATGCATGGAAACATGAAATTCTTTATTTTCATCTCAGCTTGCAATGTCTCATCTCACCGTCTTCCATCTCAGACTGTGGTAAACATTGGACTGGCAGCTGGTGACCCAGTTTCCAGCACTCACCCCCTTAGTTTTGTGAAGGTGAGTCATGGGTTGGGCCCAATAAATTTTTTGTTTGTAAAACCAAACTGTAGATTACAAACAAACAAACAAAAAGTCCAGAAGTTCAGTGTTAGGTTTCATCCACCAGGTTTTTCTCTGGACTGAAACACTCCTCTCTCCTGCCTGTGCATTGGCAGTGCCATGTGCTGGGACTCTGGCACAGGGACATTAAGGAGACCTGCTCTGTGCCTTGAGAATGGCTTCTTTTGTAGCAGAGAACAAACCCGGGGCCACAGGCAGCTTTGCACCTCTTGTGCTCTGCCTGAATGCTGAGCCTTTGCCAGAGGCTCCTAGGACACTGGAGGAGGGTGCATGAGTGGTCATTTCTTCCCTTGGAACCCTTTTCTCTGTTCTCTTAAGGCTCCTTTGAAGAAAATTCCAATCAATAAACTTGTAAAGAAGGAAGATGAATATGAAGAGGAAAAACCAGAACTGGAAGAATTGGATTGGTGGTCCAAGTACTATGCATCCTTGAAAGAGCTGTATAACCAGGTAATATTTTGTGACAGCTGCCAGCAGAAGGGAAAATAGACTCCACTGGCCTGAGAAAGATGTGTTTAACCATACTGAGTGCCACAGGAGCTCTCCTGGCATGGATCAGCAGGAAGATGTGGACTTTAGTGTATCAAGCATACTCAAGGTAGCCAGGTATCAATCATCTACCAGGTGGGCTGATTTCAGCAGGAGGTGAGTATTGAAACATCCCTGAGGCTCAGTGCTCAAATGGTGTGAGAATGAGGAAGCCTCTGTTGAGGGTCTCCTGAAAATGTGATGTTGCTGGTTTTAACAGGGACTTTCATGCTGCTTACTCAATCCTGGTTATGTCCTAGTATGTGTTATGGGAGTAGATCTGCTCCAAATTTTTTACCTTCCACTGTCAAATTCCAATCAAAAGAAGCTAGCAGGAGGATCTGGTGAGAAGAAAAAGTCATTGGATACCATCCTGCAATGATGTTATTGCTGAATGATTTCATGCTATGTATCACTCTACTGGCAGGAAAATGTAAGTGTTCTGTGCTTGGAAGAAGAAGCCTTTTCTGTCAGGGATCTGAGGTGAATGTTTATGTGTGTTTCAGGCATTCAGTGATGAGGAAGATGCTGAAAATGATGACCTGAATGATACAGGTGAGTTCTCTACCAATACCCCACTCTTTAGTGGGAAGAACCAAGATTTTACACCATCCCAGAGGGAACTGGGCTTGTGGGAATGGCATCTGTGCAAGACAACAACATTGCAACATTCAGCAACAACACAAAAGTCATCAGAAAAGCTATTTCAAGTTGAAAACACCAAATTTTCCTGAAAAAGAATTTGGAAAATAGTCAAAAAAGTCCTGGAAAATAGTGGAGTCTTGTAAAATGGTGTTAAAGCAAGTGCTTTCCCGTGTGAACAAAGTGCAGAAAAATCATCTGCAGGGATCATGGGATTGTCTGGGTGAGACTGGGAAGAAGTGGTGGGATGGAGAGAAGATGGTGGACAGGAAAACTTTCCAGGAGCTAGGCATCACTCTGTGCTCATAGGATACTCACCTGGGTTACAGGTGAATCAGGTAACAGAGGTAACAGACAGTAATAACAATTTTATGATCTGCGAACAGTGTTACAGCTGTAGGTTCAAGTTTGCAGAGGTGTAAGCAGTGACTCACATAGCTCTGACCTGGGAAAGTGCACAGTATAAAAATGATGCAAATACAATTTAAGGAGAGGCCTTGAGGGTATCTGAATGCCATTAGCACTCGAGGGACCTGGAGCCTTGGGAAATGGGACAAGGATACGCCCACTCTGTCCTTGGTTTGGAGGTGCCCCTGGGAAAGGTCTAGACATGGTCTCTCCATGCTCAGCTGGTTGTGCCAAAAGAGGCAGTGATGCTTCAGTTAGCCACTCAAACCAACAGGCCAGCAAATAAGCACTCATCGAAAGAGGAGAGTGTGTTCTCCTCTGTGCCTTCCCAGACAGCACCTGTGAGCTGGCCCAACCACCTTCCTTCACTTGGTTTCTGCCCAGTGCCTGTCTGAATAGCAGCCATGCAGGCAAACAGGCAGGTAGGTCTGTGCCAATTTTTGTCCTCCCACCCATCCAGCCATGCCGTGCTGGGAAACCTGAGATGTTGGAAGGACACCTGTTACAAACAGCAATAGCTCCAATTGCCATGACACAGACTAAAGCCCTTGGGTGAAAGCAAGGGCAAGAAGTTGGGGCTGGGGTAAATTCACGTAGAGACACTTGACATGATGGGCAAAATCAGAGTGTTTCCTAATCTCTTACTGTCATTTCTAGATGGAGGGAATTTAAATGCATCTTCCATTGACATGGAAGCAGAAGATGAGGCAGTGATTGAAGCTGAACCTGCTCAACCCAAGAGGAAGCTCATTGCCACCCTTCAGGTGATAATTGGGGTGACCTAGTCTCTTTCAGCCCTGGCCCTTTGTCCATGTCTTTCTCACCTTCCTACAGTGGTAGTTATGCTGGGAGGAGAACCTGCATTGTGTGCTGTGGCCCCATCATTGCTGTGCTTTGATGCAGCTAGTAAGACCTTAGTGCCAAGCTGAGATGTGCATCCACATCCAAGGCTGGCCCCAGGGACATGCAGAAAACAATTAATACCCTACTCTATGTAATACAGGAGTAAGGTAGGACTAGGTGAAATGGTTGAAACAGAGAAAGGATGATCTTTCTGATTCTCCTTCCCTTTAAGATGGCAGGAAAAGGCCCAAAATTACTTTCTACTTATTTCAGATCTACAACTCTGAGCTGGAAAAAGAGTTTGGTAATTTTGAAGACTGGTTGTGTATTTTTCCCCTTCATCGTGGCAAAGCAAATGAAGATGAAGATGGAAATGAGGATGAACATTATGTGGGGAAGTACAAGGTACTGTTTCATTTGTATGACATTTGTGCTGCATGTGAAAGAAGATCCTTATGACCTGTATTTTAGAGTAAGCCAACACCAGTAAAACCTTGCAGAGTGCAATGGTGTGCAGGTTGGGCTGCAGCATGGCCAGGGTACTGTTACTGCCTGTTGAAGCAATTATACTGTAGTCCTACTATTGTTAGCTTATAAACCCATCTAATTTAGATTTTTTAGCTGCTACCAGGAGAAAGCATGAAGCATAAAAGACTCATTCTGGTTGCAGCCTCTGGGTATAGTCGGTATGCATATAAGTATTATAGAAGTAAGTTTCACTGGTTTTAAAATTAGCAAAACTTATTTAAAAGAGGCATCATCCTCTCATCCAGGAGCTCTTGAAGACTCTGAAATTTCAACTACAGAAACTGTACAGAAACCTTTGGTGTCCTCTATCTTTGGCAGTCCTAGAGGTGCTCAGGTCTGACATTGGCAGTGGTGTGACAGCCTGCAGCCTAAATTGCAAGCAGGGATTGGCGGGGCCATGATTGGACCTTTGGGAAGGACTGTCCCCATAGGCACAGGGTGTCTGTGGTCTGCATGGGGAAATGGGTCTGATTTTCTAGTTGGCAGGTGGAGCTGGTGGCTCCAATCCTTTCTGAGATATTCCCGTTTATATCCAGCTGTTCCTTGAAAAGTGTTTTCTGCAGGGCTCCTTCTATGTCTACCCTGCTGAAGAAGCTGTTATGGAACCCAAGGTCTCCCAGGGCATTCCAAGGAACAGACCCATCAAGGTTCTTGTAAGAGTTTACATTGTTAAGGTAAGTCTCTGGTGGAGGTGGCAGTAATGCTTGGCAGTCGCTCTCCTCCCTGTGAACCTTCTGCTATTCTCTGCTCAATAAATGTGAGTAGTGGCACTTATGAAAAATGTGATGCTGGCTTGAAGCCTCTGCCAGTGGAAGACACCTACATCATTTCCATGGAGAGCCTTCCATGCTTTGTAGCTTGAGGATGGACAGATGGGCATTTCTTGGCTCCTCATATCTGCCCTGAGATCATGAACAAGTAGGTGGGTCCACAGGTGGGCTTGCAGAGTGAGGATTTGTGTGGGAGCAAGTGGCTGTTTCACTGCTGGGGTAGCTGCTGGAGGGACCCGACCAAGCAGGCTTGGGTGATGTCATGCCTGTGCAGTGTTCCTTGTGCAGGTTGCTCTCCACAGCTATGTACAGCAGTATCTTTTGCATATTCCAGGCTACAAATCTGTCTCCAGCAGACCCCAATGGCAAAGCAGACCCCTATGTGGTGGTGACTGTGGGGCAGCAGCAGAAGGACACAAAGGAGCGATACATCCCAAAGCAGCTCAATCCTGTGTTTGGAGAGTATGTAGGAAGCTTTCATCTAGCAGGTTTAATAAGAACAGTTCAAAACTGGGGCTTGGAATGTGGCTCAGCATGTAAGGTCTTCTGTTCCTTTCTGATGGAGAACCTCGTGCTTTAACACAAAGCCCCTGGGCATGTCTCTTGCCTCCAGCTAACTCAGGAGTCATCATGCTTCGGGTTAGGAGGCGAGCACACCAAGCACTTGATTTAAAATTGGAAGCAAAGCATTGGAGAGCTTTTTCCCTAACTCCAGGCCCTCTATCTGAGCCATACATTCCTGGAAAAGTAATTCCTTTGTTTGAACATGCATACTGAAAATTGCACCAATTGCACCAGAGAGAACCAAAGTTTATCAGAGGCCTTTAAGTTGTTGTCAAATACAGTTCTTGAGTGTGTAGGATTATCAAAGCAGAGCATGTGTTTAATTTCCATTTTCTTTGCTAATTTCACTTTTTTATTCTATCCAGAGTTGTGGAGCTGACAGTCTCCTTTCCCATGGAATCAGAACTCACTGTGGCAATATTTGACCATGATTTGGTTGGATCTGATGATCTCATCGGGGAGACCAAGATTGACTTGGAGAATCGATTCTACAGCAAACATAGGGCCAACTGTGGAGTGGCTGCACAGTATGACTTGTAGGTACAAGTGTGACACATTAAGGCCATAGGCATTCTTCTCACCTGCCACATGTGGGTAACAGAGCTCCTCCTGTTCTGCAAGACATTTGCATTTGCAGGTGCTCCACAGATTCACTACAAGTTACATGGATAACTCTATCTCTTTAGACACCTACCAGCTTCCTCTGATAGCTCTAATTCCTACTGCAAACCAATATACCTTGCATAATACAGCAAAAAAATTCTTTATTGCTTACACATTGGTGTTCTGTGAGAAAAGTGCCTCCTTGACTCTGACCTCTTTCAGAAAGTACAGCAGTTTCTCTGGCAGCATTTTGTAAGCAGCAACACTCAGGACACCTGATTTCCTTTGGCCTTCTTCCATATGGATTCTCCAGTGTCTTTGGCCACTTTTCTGCAAGGCTTCTCTTACTCTGCTATTGGAAAATTTGCTGTGGGAATGGAATTGAGTACCCAGCACAGCTAAAACCTCTTTCTCACTTAGGAACTGCATCTAGAATTGCTCCTGCTGCTAGCATTACTTCTGCTGCTCAGAAGCTAATAGTTCTGTGGGGTGAAAGTCCAGCTTGTTCTCTGTCAAGTCAGAGTTTGTTTAGCATTTCATTCATTAAGATTTTTTGTAACTTTTTTAAGCCCAGTGTTTTCCCAGTGAAAATCTAAGCAGGCTTCTAGTGACATAGCTCGTGCTTTGGGAAGGAAGTTTGTTTAACAGCCTAGAAAAGAAACTTAAGCTGAAGAAGTTCTCGATGTTTTCTTTTCCATGCAGAAATGGCTACAACATGTGGCGAGATGCTTTTAAACCCACGCAGATCTTGGATAGTTTATGCAAGGAAAACTCAATCCCTGCTGCAGAGTACAGATGGGAGGAGATTAAAGTGGACAATAAAATATTCAAGGTCCCTCCAGAGGCTTTTCCTGAAGGTACAGAAGGCTTGTTGAACTGGTCCCTTAAACAGCTGCCTGTGCTCAGCAATGCACATGCTGATGTGTGGTGATGCTTGTGGGAGCCCACAAGCCTCTCTTCTCTGAGGTGTCCAGGCTGGCTTCCCACTCTGCGCCCTGCATGGCCTAGTTTTTTGTGTCACTGTGAGGTGCATCTTTGGTTCAGTGCCCTCATTTCAGTGGACACTGTTGCACTGGGAGAAGATAGGATCCAGGCCATTAGGTACCAAAGTTCCTTCTCAGGCAATGGGTGGAACAACGTAAAGCTACATACATGACAGTGTTGGTCATGGAGCTTTGTTGTACGCCATTCTGGTGGCTGGCACTGTCACAAAGCTGTACCTTCATCTGCTTATGATCACTATCTGCAAGATAATGAAGTCTTGTTTGGGGTCATGTTTTATTTGTTGTTGTTGTGTTGTTGTTTTTGTTTGGTTTTTTGGGTTTTTTGCTGGTTGGTTGGTTAGGGTTTTTTGGTGGTGATGGGTTTTTGGTTTTCTTTAATGATTTTGGGTTTTTTTGTGGGTGTTGTTTTGTTTAGTTTTGGGTATCTTTTGGGGGAGGGGGAAGGGAAAATGAGTGCTTTTTCAGTCTTCTTTCCTGTTTTTAGCTGGCTTTGTTCAGGAATGCTTTGTGCTTCCAGTGGCTTCAGGTGCCTTGGGTGAATCCACACTGGTCTTGTATACTGTTGATCTCCACCTTGTGGGCTTCTACTTGTCATTTCCTGTTTTCTTTCCTTCTAACTGGCATTACAAACCCTGAGCCAGGGCCACAGGTGTCCAAGACTACACCAACCTTTCACAGCCTTCACCAGCAGTGATGGAGAACTGCCTTCAGGGAAGGCCAGGCCCTGCTGCAGCCAACACCTGTGCAATTGAATTCAACCTCAAGGAAAGATGAGAGCAGATGTGTCCCACTTGTGGATGGCTGAGTACTGCAAGGCATTGCTATATAGCCTGTAGGAAGGATTATCCCTGGCCTTACCTGCTCAGACTGAGGACATCTATGTGTATGGCCAACTTTACTTTTTCCTTGTTTCAGTGCAATTGTTTCTCAATTTTCTGGTGGTCTCTATAGCTTATGCAAAGAAGGGAAAAGAAATGCTACTCGGGAGAGGGCAAGGAACCTCCAGAAGCCCTTTTGCCCTTTTTTTCAGGTCACTGGATAGCTGGGGAGGGAGAAACAAGGTGCTCTTCTGGTGTTCTCTGACAGCTGGCTCTGGTTCCAAGACAGCTGCAGCTGGTGCCCTGTGAACCTCTGCTGTGCTTGAGCACTGCTTGGAATGATTTAGGTCTCAGACTGATATCCAAGAGGTAGATGCACTCCATAAAGCCAGGAGCAAGTGGGTCATTATGCCCTCACCTGTTGGCTCTAGCTTTTCTCCCACCAGCAAGATTTGGTTTTGAATTGCCATTTGGCTTTGCTGTGCCAAAGGAGTCAATTACTAATTGTGTTCATTAACAGAGAGCACAGCTGCATATCTTGAGAGAGCAAGTAATGCTTTCCAGTAGCACTTCTCTGGCAAAAATTAATTCATGGATCTGTTGGCACTACCACAGAGATGTGGGGACTTAAACTGCTCCAGAGGGTCATGTCCTCCTCAATGTCCCTTGGATCTTTTTCCCAGGGCCAGAGTAAATTATTTTTTGCCCTTCCCATTGCATTTCTCTTGGCTTGTTTCCTTCCTGCCTGCCATTTCTCATCACTGCAATGTATTGAACTCACTCCCTTCATCTTTGCCCTCCTGCTTCTCCCCATCCGTTTTTCTGGAGAGGTGTTTGTTTGCCAAATCCATCATCTCCTGTTACTTGTGCTAGTGACTGATGTCCTGACATGACTCTTGCTGGCCAGAAGCCTTCATCTTCTCCCTGGCTGTGTCCTGCTGCAGAGGCCTCTGTGAGGAACAAGAGAGAAGTGGCAGATGAGAACTTGGTGGATGATGAACATAAGGCTTTGTACGTCCTGCAGCACTGGGAAGAGATGCCAGGATATGGGTACAAGCTAGTACCAGAGCATGTGGAAATCCGCTCTTTGTACAACCCAGAGAATCCCGGGCTAGTGCAGGTAAGATGTGTTTCTGTGCCAAACCTCGACATTGTTTCGGGGAAGGACCTTCTGGACAGCTGGTTTCCAGCCCTCCACTCTGGTCTCCTGTGAATCTTATGCATTGGCGCCTTCCTGGGTGGGTGACTGGAGTTGTGTCTGTGGATGGCTGGCCCATCTATGAAGTGAGGACATTGGCCGTGGCTGTCCTTTGCTCACATCTACCCTCTCATGATGCTTCTGGACACCCTTTCCTCAAAAAACCTCTGTCCATTGATGCTTTGTCCACAGTGCTGGTGACCCAGAGTCCTTCCTCTCTCTGCAGGCCATTTAGCTCTGCTCTGATGAGGATGCTGTGTGCGTGGCAATAGATCTGCTCTGGTTTTGAGCCCTGCCACCACACATCCCCGTGGGTGATGATATCCTTGCCTACTACACCTGCCTCGTCTGCATTGTCCCTTATCACTGCTGTTTTGCAAGAACCCTGTTCTGCACCCTTGGCTTCTCCCTGGCTAGAGAAGAAACATCCATCCTTAGTTTTTGTGCAATGCAGTCACCTCAACTCACCATTTTAATGTCCTGCACTGAAATCTCCTGTTCCCTTGGGTACTGGGGGTTTGAACAAAGCAGAGTTCTGCAGTCATGATGGCTTTGTTTGGCATTGAAAATGCATGTGGGGAGAGCAGAGTCAGATCCATCACTTCTTAGTTTTGTTGGTTTTCCTTAAGCATTTCATCACCATATGCTCCTTATTAAGACAGAGGGATATGTTTGCCTCTGAAATGGATTCAAACAGTGTAGGTGAAATGGTTTTTCTTGGGAGCAGAAATAAGCAATCTTTTATAGCCTTAATTTTTTTCCCTGTGTAAAATCCAATCTCATGTCACTCTCAGGTGCTGGGAATGGAGAGAACCAAGCAGGGGCTTTCTGATGAGAACTTTCCTTGCAGAAACAAGCCCTTGCTCCTTGAAGAGATGGAGAGTGGTCTGTCTTTTGAAGTATCTTTGCTGTCTTCTCTCATCAGGGCTCCTTGCACATGTGGATTGACATGTTTCCAAATGATGTCCCTGCACCACCACCCATCAACATCAAGCCACGACTGCCTGTCAGGTAGCACCTGTAGGGCTTAGCCTGGGGCTGCTGGGCTGCAAGGAGGATCAATGTCCCTTGCCGTGGCTGGTGGGATGTGCCACAGGGCACAGGCTGAGGGTCAGTGCTGGTGTGCCATGTAGTCCTCTTTGCTCCAGTTCTGACCACAGGATGTTCTCTTGAGTGTGTTATCTTGGCTATAAGAGCTTTAGCTGCAGAAAGGTTTGAGAAAGGCCAGGTTAATTGTCTCTATGGCTGGAAATAAAGGTAATAGAAACCCTGGCCAGAACTACTCATCAAACTCTATTCTGTCTAGTGGACAGACATCCTTGGGAGCCTGGAGAAGTGCAGTTGAGGGAGGAAATCTGTTTTCAAGGATCTAATGGTACTTTTGAGATGGAGGGTCCAGATTATTCTCAGACATGCACCTGAAAGGACAAGAGATAATGAACACAAATTGCAGCAAGGGAAACTCCAACTGAATATAGGGAAAACATTTTCCCAGTGAGAGTGAAGCTACCCTGGAATAGGGACAGATTGACTCGGATGTGCAGGGACGTCCATCCTCTGTGATATTAAAAAGTAATGCAGACAAGGCCCTGTTCAATTCACCTACTATGAAGCTAGAGCAAGAGCTTGGAGCACAGACTGCAGAGTTTTCTTCTTGCCTAAGCTTTTCTGTGCTCCTGTGGCTTAGTAGAGTTGGGTGGGTTTCCCATGCACCAGGGATTTGATTTGCAAAAGCTACCTGTATTGTCTCTGGGTGTTTGTCTTGTAGGGTTCTAGTGTCCAGAAAGGGTTTTATGCCTGGGAGTGAGACTGCTGGGCTGTGCTTGGTGGGAGAAGCAGGGGGAACCACACTGCTGGGAAGGTTCAAGTCCTGCTGCTCTGGAACTGTTCTCTGGGCTTGATCTGCCCTCCCAGGCACGAGGGACAAGGGGAGGTGTCTCACCTCTGTGTCCTTCCCACAGCTATGAGCTCCGTGTGATTATCTGGAACACGGATGATGTGATCCTTGATGATGTCAACCCAGTAACAGGAGAGCCTTCCAGCGACATCTACGTGAAAAGGTCTGGTGGGAACGAGTGGGAGGCCAGAGCCTGGTTGCCCAGCTCCCTGCCCTGGCCCACATGCTTACTTGTCTCCTCTGAACCTCTACTCCTCTTTGCCTTGGGGTGAGGTGCCCACTTCCTCTCCATGGGCTGCTGTAACCCCAGAGATATTGTCCAGGTGTTGCTCTGGTTTGACCCCTTCTTGCTACCCCATGGGGTTCAGTGCTTCCATCCTTTTGTTCTGCCTTTGAGGCTGGCTGACAAGGGTAGAGGGTAACCGAGTTTCTCCTGCAGTTGGATAAAAGGTCTTGACCATGACAAGCAGGAGACAGATGTACACTTTAACTCTTTGACTGGGGAAGGCAATTTCAACTGGAGGTTCATCTTCCGCTTCAATTATCTCCCGACTGAGAAGGAGATCACCTACAAGAAAAAGGACTCTGTCTTCTCCATGGAGGAATCAGAATTTCGGGAACCAGCTGTTCTAGTCCTCCAGGTCTGGGATTATGACAGGATTTCAGCAAATGACTTTCTAGGTATGGTGTTACCTGCTGGAAGTGAGGTGAACTGTCCCTTACCTTGCTAGAGCGTTACTACATTTCCCTGGGGTTCAGCTTTCTGAGAAGGGACATCAGGACCATCAGATCAAACTCTTCAGCTCAGCAGTCACCTGGGCTGGTTTTTCACACCTGAGCTATAGACAGAGCCAGGAGATATGTAGTGCTTGCATGCTTGTCCCAGGGCCTTGGTGTGTTTTTTCAGGGCCTGTCACACAACAGGACTTCCAGGTTCTGCTTCCTCACAACCTTTCCAATAAACTTGCTTATTTTTCATGCTCTTAGATATGCAGATCTCGAAGTCTGGGCCTAAGAGCATTTTCCCCAGGACCTTATGTTTTGGGCACAGGGACACCCTCTGTGAGACTACTGACAATCTTTGTAAGACTATTGGCACCTGAGTTGCAGCATCCCATTGCTGGGGGCTCAGAGTTCCCTGGATGCTCTCATACTTCCTAGTAATCAGACTTGCTGAGCTGGGCATGCAGAAAGGCCTGGTGCCAAAACAAAGCTAGTGGTGATTCCCCACACATTATGCTAGCACAAGTACTGCTGATTCTCTCCCACTTCTGCTATCATCCCCAAGCTTATAGTGCTCTGTTCAGTTGTTCCTCCCTTCTTCAAATGTTAACCTCACTATTAAAAAGCAGTCCCTTTCCCCTACTATCTCCTGGGTATGTTTAAACTTCCCTTATACTTAACCTTTCATAGTGTATTTAAGCAGCTTTACTTCATGAGGCACTTCCAGTGGTTCAGCCATGAAGAACTGAGGCACTGAAGAAAGCACTAACAATTCCAATGATTTCTGGCATGTATAATCTCAGGAACTTCTAGATAGTAAGCAGCTTCTGCAGGGATTATTGCAATCTCCTCCCCCAAGCAGGGCTGGATGCACTGTAGGTCAGGCTGCTCTGGACATTTTCTGAGTGGGTTTTGATTATCTCCGAGGACCGATTCCCAGACCCTTCTCTACGATCCTTTCCTGGCTGCACCTTTGTCACAAATCTCAGGTTTTTTTACTCACAGCATTTTGTGTCTGTTGCCTTATGTGCCTTCATTATCAATTTCTGAGATGAGTCTAGCTCCATCTGCTCTGTCGCTTCCTTTAGGCTGTGAGGGATACAGTAAGATCTCCCTCTTGACCTCTCTCCTCTGGGCTGAGTATGTATGTGTCTCTCACCCCTCTTGCTGTGGCACCCACTACAGACTTGACTATCTCAGCCACTAAACACTATTTAGTTGATACCTTTCTTGTATTGGGGATCCAAAACTGGGCACTGTATCCAGATGCAGTCTTACTTGGAAATGAGCAGAGAACACTCATATCCCTTGTCTGCTTTTGCCAGTACAGACCAGGATGTGGTAAGATTATTTTGTTGCAAGGGCTCAGTGCCAAAGTGGGACAGGAGCTCATTCTGAGGAGAACAGAGGCACAAGGCCAAACAGGGAGATGAACTGAGGCTGTTGCAGATCTAAGACAAACTTGAAACCTTTAAAGCATTTATAATTTTAAAGTATTATAATTTTATAATTTTAATTGCCATTTCCAGGAATTAGAGAGGAAGATGAGCTTGGACATGTGAGGAGAACAGGGTGGGGCATGATAAAGGGGTGAAAATAATTCACCATATGAACTCACTAAACAGCCCATATCAAAAACGAGGCAAGACCTGGGACTTCTGCCTCTTAGTCTCTAACTCCTGAGCTAGTCCTTTCCTATGCAGAATTTCAGGTTCTCCTGAAAGATTCTGCTAGATCATTACAGCAGCTGGAACCTGCTCATGACAGTTGGGAGTGTGGAAGAGACAACCAAATGTCGTGTGGGGCTGACCTCAGGGTTTTACCATGTGGTCTCCCCTGTGCCTGCAGGCTCCATCGAGCTGAAGCTGCATGACATGGTGCGGGCAGCCAAGAGCTCTGAGCACTGCACCATCAAAATGGCCAAGGAGAATGCAACGCCTCGATTCTCCATCTTCCGAAACAAGCGCATGAGGGGCTGGTGGCCCTTCATCAAACTCAGAGATCAAGAAGATGACAAGAGAGAGGAAAGGGAGTACAAGAAGAAAAAGAAAAAGAAGTGGAGCAGCTCAGTCAAACCAGAGGACATGGAATTCACAGACCCCAGTGGGAACAAGTACCTCCTGACGGTAAGGTGGGGTGCTGGCACTGGTGAGCACAGTGTTTTGCCTCTGCCTTGATATGGCAGCCTGCTTTACAGGCACACAACCTACAAAGGCAGCAGTAGCCCAGCTTTTGCAGGATCCTGAAGACTTCTTCCATCTAATGCAAATCCCTCACTTTGTCTACCCTGTAGAACCAACTGCCATGGCATGCAGGGATGTCTGATTTCATGTATTCCTCTGAGCTTCCCATAGAACAGTGCTCCATGAGGGGAGCTGTCTTTGTTTAGGAATTTAGTGCTCCCACTGAAACACCCCAGACCATGTTCTCCTTGCTCAATCCTACTCTAAAGCAAGAGGCATATGTCTCCCCATCAGCCAGTCAGGACAGCAGCAGAAGCCTGGGTCTCTGCCTGCCCAAGATAAGCAGGTGACAACTGACCAGGGACAGACTCGCTCCTGATACCCCTACTACTGGACCACTGTGTGTCCCCAAGGGTGAAATTTGCTCAGTGCCACTGTGGGAGGGTGCAGACAAATCAGGTAGTAGAGTAGTTCATTAAAATACAGTTCCTTGTCTGCAAAACAGTTAGTTTCTTACCAGGCCACAGTTTCCACTGGCTGTGAGGTAAGACTGCAGCCAATGGAGAAAAAAGCTCTGAGCCATCTGTAAGTGGAATTGGGAGAAAAATACCCAATTATGGCAGGATGTGTGGTCAGCAGGCTGGTCTGTGAAGCAACACATTCAACTGTGGCTCAGACATATTGTCCCTCCAGGGTAAGGTGGAAGCGGAGTTCCAGCTGCTGACTGTGGAGGAGGCTGACAAAAGTCCTGTTGGCTTGGGCCGAAAAGGGCCTGAATCCCTGGAAAAGCCCAAGTGAGTATCTGTATTACCACCTTTAGGATGCACAGACAGTGCTGCGTTCTCAGCAGCTGTTTGTATGGAAACCAAGAGTATAGGCTTGTTAGGAGGCCCTGGGCAGTGAGGTCTGCAGGACCAGGATTGCCAGGGCTTCCCAGAGCTCAAGTGGGTCCTGTGGAGGTGGTTCTTGAGGCTACAGCACCTGGCCTGATCTCAGGAAGATACTCAAGGCAGCTGTGCCATAACATTGTTTGTACATTGGTCAGGTCTGTCTGTGTGAAGGGATCCCTTGTGTATGAGGGTGAAGGACAGTTTCGCTCTAGGGACACTGGGGCACTGTTCAAAGAATCCTGTCCTGTTGTCTCTAGCATTTCCACAGGCAGTGAGTTAACTGCAGCCCCTGGGCTGATCCTACCTGGAAGCAGCAGGAAGAGCTGGTGATTCATGATGGTAGCAGGACACCAAAGCAGAAGGGCCAACGTGGTGCTCTGTGGATCGAGCCTGTCCTTATCTATTCTTCTCTTCCTGTTCTAGTCGGCCCAAAACAACTTTCAACTGGTTTGTGAATCCCATTAAGACCTTTGTGTTTTTTATCTGGAAGCGGTACAAGAGATACATAATTATGCTGATTGTTGTCACTGCCCTGACAATCTTCTTGGTTCTTTTGGTCTACACCATGCCTGGATACATCAGCGAGAAGATCATAAATGGATAAATGCTCTCCAGCAGAGGACTACTCAGAGACAGGGGTGATTGTGGCAGGAATCAAGATATGATCAGAAAGTTTAATGAAACCCTGCAGGTGCAGAGACAGCCTAGAGAGACGGGGACCTGCAGAAGTGAGCTTTGTTTACATCATGAATAAAAGCTCCTTGGCTATTCTCTCTGATACTTACGTTTTTTAGCTGCTTTCTGGAGGTGGGAGACAACCTGTTTCTTTGTGGGGTACAGGCGGATCCTGGTTCAGCAGTCCTCACTACTGCCCCTTTGCCCTTCCTCCTGAGTAGTACAGCAACAAGGATGACACTGGCACAACATGGGGTCATGAGTGTGCATCTGTACTTGGTGTTGGGCTGATGCAAACTAAATAACACTTGTCAGCATGGTTTCTGGTGCACCAAGGTTCCTGTCATCTGCACAGACAACCCCTGACATGATCTGATCCCAGTGGAGGTGTTTCTACCAGGGTTTTGAGAGGACAGACTCCTTGTGAGAGGTGCAGGTGATGCTCAGTGGGGCAACAGTTTTCCCAAAGGATTTAACTGACTGTGCAGTTTTATAGCAAAGGTGCCTACCTCATGGCCTTTTGAATGGGGCAGGAATAGAGTATCTTTCGGGGAAAAAACTCTCTGGGCAGAGCCTGGCAGATAGATGTGAAGCAGGTGAGGACTCTGGCTGGACAGGAAGTCAGAAGTCACTGTGGGGCAGACATGATGTTCCCCCAGTGAGTCTAGGGTTCAGCCATGGGATGGGGACCTCAGAATGGCAAAAAGAGAGGCCTCTCTCTCTCTAGGGGACCTTTGGGCTGCAAGGCGGGGGTAAAATGCACTGCAAAAGGCTCAGGTCATGCAGCGCCTGCTTGGGGCTACAGCCAAGCCCTGGACTGTGACAGTGCTGCATCACTCCCAGTTTTTACGCAGGGCCTATTGGGTGGGATGTTGCCTTCATAAATAGTGCCTGGTCCTCCTCACCAGTGCCCAGTGCACCCCAGCAGCCACTGGTCCATTCAAACAAACTCAATGCACTCCAGCATACCCAGTGCACACCTCCAGAGATCCCTCTTGGCTCTTTCACCCATGCTCAACCACATTTCCCACCACCATCACGTGTTGAAACTCTGGTATTGGTCTCTGCCTCATAGCAGATGAAGCCGGTGGATTTTGGTGTCCTTCCTCTTGCTGGTTCATCTTTTCCTGAGGCCTGGAGCCAGCAGAGTGGTTCCCATGGCTCCCACAGGACCTGGCTGATGGTCTCCTGTTGACTGTCTGATCTCGGACCAAAATGAAGCCGAACAGTTCAGGAAAAGAACAAACCAAAAGCTGCCGAAGGATTCCTGCTGCTTTCTCTCCAGGCCAGGCAAAGGGGGAAAAAGAAACTTGTTGTTTAAGCTAGCAAAAAAACCAAGCTACCTAAGCAACAAGTCCCCCAGGGTCTGCCTAGTGCACCAGAGGCCTCTCACAGCTCCCTCTGCTTGTGCCCTGGTGAGCAACATCAAGGTTGGCTACAGATCCCAAGGGACCATTGCTGAGCATGTCATGTCTGTTTTGCCAGTGAGACCCTGGGCACGTTCCATCAGCTGGACAGTTCCATGGGCTGTGGCAGGGTCAAGCTAACCTGGGGTAGGGGATGATCAAGGAGCTTAGGTAAATCTTTAGTCTATATCAACCTGACAGTAAAAATAGCTGCCCTGTTGTAACTCAAAATGTTACTGTATGACATATCTTTCTGTGCTCAAAAATTCTTACTGTTTCTTTAAGACCTTGCAGATGGAACGTTTGGTGAGGCAGGGTTCTACTGCTGGTGCTTTTGAAATCGATGCTCTCAGGAACTTGCTTCCCTTTGGCCATGTGGTATTTGTTTCACTGGCCATTTGGTCCTTGCTTAAGCAGAGTGTTGGGGCTTGGGCCGTTTTTTCTTGTTGCCTGTGAAATTTTTCCCACTGACTTGCTAAAGAAGCACTGATGTCTAAGTACTTGAGATGGGGGAGGGGGAACCTCCCTGATTTTTTTGTGAGTTTCTCTAGGGGGGGTGGGGGACGGGGACACCATGAGATTAGAAGCAGCTAAAAGGAGGGTGGGGGGCAGTTGCTCTCTCTCGCTCTTGGTTTTGGAGGAGGAAGGTCACTGCTACCCCTGCCATAGCCCAGCCAGGAGCTGCCTCTTCTTCTGCTGTTGGACCCCGCACCCCTGCCCTGCCAGGACACCCTGCCATTTCAGTTCGCTGTTTCCAAGCGTCCTGCTGAGCACGGACCGACCCTGCCCCAGGGTTCCTGAGCAAAGCCTCTCTCCTCCACCCCCTCCCGTCCGGGCCCCGCCGCCAGCACCGCGCGCTGCCCGAGCCCGCGCCACAGCGCCCCCTGCAGGCGCGCCCGGATCATCGCACCTGCCCTGCCCGCCGGGAGCCGCCAGCGCTCCCTGCCGGCTGTGCCGGGAACTGCACCAAGGGAAAGTGCCCGCGGCCGAGAGCTGGGACTGGGCTCCTGTTCTGTTCGCTGTTAATGCCAGAGCTGGGCTTGTTCTGTTTGCCTTGCTGTACACACTAGTCAAGAACTGTTATTCCTACCCCCGTATCTTTGCCTGAGAGCCCCTTAATTTCAAAATTATACTAATTCAGAAGAAGGAAGTTTACAGTCTCCATTTCAAAAGAAGACCCTGCTTTCCCTAGCAGACACCTGTCTTTTTCAAACCGAGACACAGAAGTTTCCTCTTTTATTTTCTGTTTTCTTGGGGTTCTCTTTTCATTTCTTTTTCTTGTCGTGCAGACACTTCAGTTAGCGGTTTCCTTTCCACAGGTGGCTGCCTCTGACTCCCTGTGAGCAGCCCTGCTCCAGTGAGCCCCGCTCCAGGAGACAGAACTAGGGGAGCAGTCTCTCTGTTCCGTGTCAGCTTTGGGTTTGCAACTGTAGCTGCTTGTAAAGACTGAACTAGAAACTGTTTCGAACTGTTTCGAATTGGAAAATTCTGCCTGCAAGAGAAACAGTGAGCGGGTTCATGGCGTCGGACCACCCCATGGCAGTGCTGTTCAGGTCCTTCGCTCCCCACCACTGCCAGCCGCATAGCAGAGCGCAGCAGCAGCACCAGCACAGCCAGTGAACAGCAGGGGGAAGCAGCAGCTTGCCACATGAGCTGGAGAGTTTTGATCCACCTCTGGAGCTGCTAGGTAGCTCCTGCCTTCCCAGGAGGGGCTGCTTCCATACTGTCTCTTTGCTCCTGGGGACATGCAGTCAGATGGAGGGTGCCATCTGGGAAGGGAAGGGTGTGATGCCATCTTCCCCTTCTCTGGTGGGCACCATTTTAGAAATGTGAATTTCCAGCTTTTCAGATCTCTGTTCCCGTGGTGTTCAGAGTTTCAACAGTTTGGCATCTAGCAGTTATTTACTATTTTTTTCTTATCTGTCACCTTTCTCTTTGTTAGTCAATTGTTATCGCTGCAGAGCACCAGGACCACTAGGGTGGGAGCTGCATGGTGCCTACATGGGCTCAGGGCACAGAGGCTCTGGAGCCTTCTCCTCATGGATGGGGAGGAGCGTTCACATTGTGCACTTGGTAGGTGAATGTGCACCACTCTGGATGGGAAAGCTGGTGTTTGACCCATGGCTGGGTGATGATGCCTTGTTGCTTGTTCACAGGTCAGTTTGCAGACCCTAAAAGTGTTGCAGGCAGAGAGCAGTTTCTTGTACAGCACACACTGCCAGGCAGCCCTGTCTGGCCTGAAGTAACTGGTGGCAGTGGCAACAGCAGAACACAGAAATAATGTCACTGAATAGTTAGAAAAGGAAAAACATATTGGGCTATTTCAGTTCCCTCACAGTGGGTGAGCATCTAAGAGGTGTCCCAGGAGGCTGGGCAGAGCGGGTAGGTGAGAAGGCATCCTGTGGCATTGCTGCCACTGTTCTTTGCGCCATATCACTGCAGGTGGCACATGGGATGCTGTTCCAGATGTACACAAAGGTGGTGCTGGCCCCGTGCCTGCTGCTGGTCCTGTGGCAGTGTTTCTGAGCCCTCACAGATGGTACTGGTCCTGTCTGTTAGGTTTCCTCCCTCCTTCACACCCCTCCTGCCTGCCCACTGCACCAGCCCTACCAACAGCTCTGCATTGTTCAACAAGGCAGCCACAGGGCCTCTGCTGATGGATGCAGACCACGAGCTCTCCTCAGATGTGCTTTAGTGGTGGCTGGTAAGCGAGGCAATGGGCAGGAGCTTGTGGGTCTTCCCAGGTATGATGGAGATAAATGGACGCAAAGATCTCAGCTCAGCCCTTCCTCCACCTTGTACCCTGCCCCTTGGGCTGTTTTGCACCCTTTGCCTAATATCTCATCTGTTTTTTCTGTCCTTTCCCAGGTCTCTGCTAGGAAAAATGGGGCTCTGTCTCCCTTTGGTTTACTAGTGGAGGTCCTGATGCTGCATGTCACTATGACTGCTCCTCTAGACCCTGCAGGGTCCCTCAAGTGGTGCCCACCTCCAGGCTATAATTCTGCAGTTCTTCAACGTCCTCTGGGCCCCGACAGCTGAAGTGTGGATCCCATCTCGCTGCTTGTGAGCAGGACTTGTGAGGTGGTGGGAAACTCGGGAGTGGCTGAAAAGGTCCAGCCATGGGCTGCTAATCGATGCTCATGACTGGGTGCTGAGGTGGGCGACTTAAAGGGACTTGGTCTCTCCCTGTCTTCCCAGAACCCTGGCATGCTCATAGTTGAAATCTGCCAACTCAAACCCTGTGATGGGGAGGTGGCTGGCTTATCCTTGTGTCACTCATGTCCAATCTTTGCTGCTGGCTAGGGTGACCTGCTGTCCCTGCCTGGTGGGACCAAGAGCCTGGGACCAGCAGACCATGTACTTTGTTTTGGGACACACCATCCTGCTATCCTTTAGGAAGAACAGAGCAAAGGTCACTGGCTTTGAGCTGGATGTTGGCATGAGAACAACCCATCACTTCATGTACCCAGAGAGTGCAGTGAAGCTCAGGCCCAATGTCCACTTGGTCCATGTCCCCTTCTAACCTCTGGACCTGCAGTGGATGACCAGTGCCTGCTCCACCAGAGAACTTACACGGTATGTCAGCTTTGGGGGATGGTGTTTCTTGTGCTGGAAACCCTGTGGATGGTGCAGTGTGGTCTGGGGGTTCTGGTGCCTCACTGGAGACCTGGCATTAGTCCTGATGGCTCAAAGGGTACTAGGCATTCCTCAGCCCTGCACTTCGAGGTAGTTGGGCATTGACCTGTCAATCTGCAGTACCATACCCCTATGAGTGGGATGGTAGCTGTCCCCACAGCAGGGGGGGGCTTGACATGTTCCTTCCTACAGCCAAGCCAGGGGATGCTGCTGGGCCAGCTGAAGGGGCGGGGGATGCCACTGGGCTGGTGCTGGCAGACAACAGATACCCTCTGCAAAGAAATGGGCTCCCTCAGCAGCGAGCGTACTACATAATCACTGCTTGCCTCTGCTTTTGCAGCACATGAGAGTTAAACAGTTCATCAAAGCTGATAGGAACAAGGTAATGGCTCTGTGGACTCCAGCTCCACAGGTGCAGGCAGAAGTCTGCTGGGCAGAGAGCCATCGGCTGCACTGTGCTGGGCTGGCTGTTCTGTCCCAGCATGGAGAGCACCTGATCACTCCACTCCCCACTTAGGTGCTGATTCTGAGTCCAGCTCTCCTCAAGTACATCCATGACAACTGGACATAGCATCATGGGCAGTACCCCTACACTGGCTTCACAGCTCTGCTCTTTGCCTTGCACACCTGCCAGCAGGTGAGCACAGCCAGTGGTACCAGATGCTGCCAGTGTACCTCCCCTGCACTGCTTGTCCATATGCTTGCAGGATTCCCCAGTGTCCACACAGCATAGGCTCTTGCTGGCATGTGCACAGGTCTGCATGTTTGGCTTCAGAACAGACAGTGAAGGAAACTGGCACCACTACTGGAAAAAAAAACCTGCTCGTCTAGAGCCTTTCGCAGGACAAGAGTCCATGACACTCATGTTGAATTCAGCCTCATCAAGAGATGGGCACATGAAGGCAGGATTGTATCCTACAAGTGATGCATTTCCAAGAAACTGGAGCCAGGCTGTTTGGCCAGGAAGGGGCCAAAGGGCACTGCAATTCACAGGGTTTCAGTACTGCTTGTGCTGGTCCTATCAGCTGGGTACTGTAGGTGCCCTTCTCCCATGGCAGCAGCGATGTTGCATTTAGCTGGACATGGGGTGGGCACAGTTCTGCCCATCCTGGTTGGGAGGGACAAAGGGGAGATGTTGGGGCTGGAGGTGGGCATGGAGTGTGTGGCTCTGCAGGGCTGTGAAGCCAGTAGTGAACAGTGGCTGCTCAAACATGGCTGTCCGCATGACAGAGATGGTATTTCTACCCACAGATGGCTTTTGGGGGAGGTTTGTAGTTGCCCTTAGGAAAGGAAGATGCCCCCCTCACTAGCTCAGTTTTTTACTAAGACTTTTATTCTTACAGCCTTTAACTAAGGGAATATTTTTTAAATGCATCAAGGAAGACTAAGAAGGGAAAAAATCAAACATGGTGACAGATGACAACAGAATCAAATAAATCTGAAATGATCTTATGTTGAATAAAGTTTGAAAACACATGTGAACCACCATTTCCTTTGCTTTTTGACCCCTTACAACTCTGAAAAGAGCACCCCTGCGGAACATGACCCCCCTGCAGAACAAGACTGCAGACCCTGGGGACTGAGCTCCCCAAAGGAGGTTTTTCTCCTCCAGAGCAGGGTTAGCTGGATGTCTTTTATCACTTTCAATCACTAACACCCTTGATTCAGACTCAGCTTTATCATGGTTCTTAGTTACTTGGGCGTTCAGTCTATTAAAATCACCAGAACTCCTGTACTTATATACTTCCAACTGATAGCAGAAGCCTGTATTACTTAACTATTAGCTTCATTAATTTTCTGCCTCTCCAGGTAGAATCTCCATTTCTGTCTGATTTCTTCTCTCCACTATTTCCAGTTTCCCATGATGAGTACAAGTATGGCACCTTCACCTTCCCTTCACCTTTCTTTAGGTGCTCAGGTGTGCTCTGGGCAAGGATCTCCAACGCTTTTCCAGTTTACAAGCAATTGGCTTTCCTGTGAAGGACAAGCCAGTCCTTGATAGGTAACAGTGGTAACTGTTTTACTGTGGGTTAAACTCTTGCTGCATTACTTCCATTCATCATCTCTCTCCTGATTATTCTTATAAGTTTAGTTACAAAGCTCAGTGCACTGACGAGCAGTTGAAGCTGTTCAGGTCACTTTTTGCTCCTGATTAAACATACCAATACTATGTTCCCTTCCTCATGTTGTAGTAGTACTATGTGATCCTGACCCACTGATTAAATATACTTGTAAAAAATACATTTAAAACAAATCTGATTTTCAACATTCTTGCTTGAAGATAATAATTCTGCTTACCCACAGCACAAATTGCTTCTCTCCCCAGCTGAAAAAACAGAAAAAACTGAAGCAGTTTTTAGACTCCCTGGTTTATAGGTAAGTTCAACTAATTACAAGAACCAACCACCTAGCAAAACCAACTTCAAAATGAATTACAGAACAGCCTTCTCTCTGCAGTATCTGATCATGTGCCCATCCAATTGCTTGGACCAAGGTTAAAGTCGTACCAAAGCAAATTCAGATCTGAGATTTAAGAGTAATCAATCTGGTTTATATCAAATAAGACAAGAATTCACAATTTTCTTTCCTCACTGTTTTCAAATTTCTCCCAATATAGCTTCACATACCAAGCACTTTACTCATTTGTGTAGATGATTTAACAGAAAAAAGCCCATCATCATCATAATCTCTATGTACTTTGCCACAATGCAATGTGCCTTTTAATTCTAATTTCCAATTCAATATCAGGATTAGTTCAAATAATTTAATTATTTCTCCATATGCCTTACCAGCACAACAGAGGATGGACTTTATTTGAAAATATACACCAATGGGAAATGAAAAAAAAGTCCAATTAAAAAATCAATTAAAATTCCAGACCCCCTTTTTTTTTTTTTTTTTTTTTGCTGAAACATCAACCTGCATCTTTCATAAGAAGAACAGTTGGAAGCTCCCCCAGCACAGAAAGCACATCCCAAATGCTCAAGCTCCCCATGCAGCCCAGGATGGTTGTATGGCAATAGATGGGATTCAGCACATTTTCACGGAGGTCTGATATACAGCATCAGCACACCCGAAACATTCTAAAGAGAAATTTAAAACTCCTGATGGTGTTGGTAGAAAGCTTATTTGATGGCAACTTCAATCCATTACAGGTCTCTTGACAATAAAGTACATTATTCCTAGAGGCAAACAGAATGCAGTATCTCCAGCATCTCTGATGGAAAGGGGAACAGAACTGGAGGAACGTGGACTGGTACAAATGGAGTTTGACCCTAGGGTCTGCAGAGCAAGATACCATAGCTGATCTTTATAGCAACAAGGTTCAAGTTGTTCCATCCACAAACTAAGGCCAAAGAATGAGGGCACAGTAATATATGAGTGGTTAGGGGCATCTGGAAATTCCAAACCTGTTCTCCTGTGCACTCTCAGAAGATCACTTGTGTTTCAAAGAGCCTGTTTAATTCTTCTTGGAGGCTGGAGGGGTGGGGTTTTTTGTTTGTTTTTTGGTTTTGTTTGTTTGTTTGTCTTTAAATGGGCCGATGCCATTGCTTATTTATGTTGTCTTCCCAAGATCAATTTTCTTCTGGATGGCACGTGCTGAGTGATAGATCAAGGAGTCAATGAAACCTGCAACTAAAAGGAAAAAAACCAAAAGGATGAAGTCAGACATGACTCAAAGAGAGAACAACTCCCAGGGAAAGAAAACACAAACCCTGCTGTCAGAGGAAAGGAATCCTCTGGAAAGGAATCCCAGGTCCACCAGACAGAAAAACGTTCTGCTGCTGCTGCTGCTGCTCAGAACAGTAAAGTCCTCAACTCCTCAGGTCAGACAAGACTCAGCCTGCAGGACAGAAGTGATCATACTTCTCCAGAAAAGATCCTTGTTTCAGAAGTAAGCGACAGGCTGAGCCATGTGTGTTTACTGATTACTGAGAAGAGTCTGGAGAGGAAACTGATGTGGAGAGCTTTATGCCATATTGTTGCCTTGACTCAGTTTGCAAAAAAGGGCATGTTTCCTATTTCTTGCTCATTTCACAGCAACCTTAAAAGTACTATATGCTGCCCTTGATGGACGCCCTGTATTGGACACAGCAATGTACACCCACCAGACACAAAGCAATATAAACCATTGCCTTTAATTCTTTCTGCAGTATTTTCCCCAAAAACCTCTCCAGCTGTGAAGAAGCCTATTAGGTCAGTGCTTGTTTGTGACCACAGAAAAACTCAGAATCAGTCTACTGTATCACAAACCCAAGATAACCAAGGTTTTCATAGGACAGGAACCTTGAGCTCCTGCCAGGGAGTGAACACAAACGTTGCTAGGGAGCCTTTTTTTAATAATTCAATTTTATAAAGCTTCATATTCTTTCTTTTATTCAAAACCTCAATTAAAGGAATAAGTAAATGATTACTTGTCTGTATACAATGACATACATTTCAATATGATACAAAGCATTGCAGCTAAAACGGGAATTGAATCTTCTGTTTATTACTATATAATATGGAATTATTTGACTTAATATTTGGTCTTTGAATAATGCTTCAGATGACTCTTGTGTGGTTGTTTTGCCTTGAAATTATCTCTACTTGTGGCATCAATTTGATACTGTTACATGAACACTGTTACAGAGGTGACTTTAGAATAGCATAGAATAATCTAGGTTGGAAAAGACCTCTAAGGTCATAGTGTCCAACTGCCCCCAGCACTGCCAAGCCCACTGCTAAACCACATCTCTAACTGTCACATCTTTAGATGTGTGTCCTTTTCGATTCCTTCAGGGAGGATGACTCTACCACTACCCTGGGCAGCCTGTGCCACGGCTGGACAACCCTTTCCACGACAATTTTTTCCCTTATATGCATTCTAAACCTCCCCTGGTGCAACTTGAGGCCATTTGCTTTCGTCCTGTCCCTGTCAGAAGAAGAGATTGACCCTCACCTGGCTCCAACCTCCTTTCATGTAGTTGAAGAGAGCAAGAAGGTCCCTCTTGAGCTTCTTTTCCTCCAGGCTGAGCACCCCCACCTGCTCCTCATCAGACCTACGTGCCAGCTCCTTCCCCAGCTCCATTTCCTTCTCTGGACTTGCTGCAGCACCTCAATGTCTTGCTCATCATGAAGGGTTCAGAACTGAACCCAGTATTCAAGGTGCATCACCCATGAAGAGTCAGGGACATTCACCCCCTGATCCTGTTGGCCACACTTGTACTGCTGGTACAAGTAATTGGTCTTATTGGCTATCAGTTGATTTGATGTCTAGAATACAGAAAGTCTGAATGTGGTGTATGGTAGCAAACATGAATTGGTTGCCAAACTCAGTCAGTGCTAAAGGGCATTTGAATTTGTCATGAAAGTACTTTTTTAATGACTTTTCAAATCAGAGAGATGCATAGGATAAAATTTATTGCAGACAGAAATTTTATTTAACATTATCAGGTCAATTGAGCACTGTGGCACCTCAGATGATGGGAAAACCTTGCAGATAAAGGTATGATGTTTTAGGTATGTGATACAGATGTTATGTGACACAGAAACTAGCTTCTCAGGTCCCTGACCACATCTTCAGACTGGCCCTTAACACCCACATCTGTGACTAGAGCACCCTGGATTACTATCTGCAAAGCATGGCTGGACCAAGGTTGCTCCCATGCACAGAGTTAAGGAGATACTGATTAGCTATTCCAGATGCCAGCACTGAGAGTGAAGTGGAGGGACTCACTCAGGATATATATTATGCCCATAGCAACCTGGGTTCACAGATTTTACTGGCTTTGGCTCCACATGAAAACAACTATCTGCTTACAGACCCAAGGTGGCCAAGTATGCAAGTATAGACACTTTCATATGGTCAGTGAAGAACAGCTTTGTTTGAAAAGATGTTTGATGTCCTGTAGAGCATCAAAATGAGATATTATGACAGGCCTACAGGTCTAATGAAATGAGATGCTGTAATAGGACTTCATCATCTACAGGATCTTGTAAGCCTCCAGTGCAAACTAGTCTGATGCTCTGCAGAACATGCTGTATCGCTTCCCCAAGGCTGAAATCATCTCCCTTCATCAAACAGGGATTCATTACTAGACATGCAGACTTTAGAAAGAGTAAGATAGTAAATGTTTACACTTTAGAAAGCAAAATGATTGAAAGGTGCAATACCTGTAAATATGCCTCCAACAATGGCACAAACTCCAGTGAGAAAGTGAGTAAAGGACCTAGAATTTGAACAACCAGCATGAGCTCAGATACCACATCAGGTACGTAACCATTAACTAATGATTATAATAATGTTAATCATATCACATAAGTATGCATTACCTAAATATTCATAGCTGACAATTCTCAAATTAAAGAATTAATTAACTCCTATTGGCTACAGAATGGAGTTTGCCACTGCTACTTTTAGTCACCAGCACTAAGAGGAACTACTGAATTTATAAACTTAAAAGATGGGCTTTTAATCCCTAAGACATTATTCATTCCTATCCAGTGAAAATGCACTGCAGAGTACAATAACCAAATCCCTAAGCACACGTTACTACATTTTAAGATATAGACATTTTCTGTCACCCATTATGAACCCCAAAGACTGGACAGCTACAACCCCTTCCCTTCCCCTGCAGTTGCATGCTAGCCATTAACCCAGAGAGAAGAAGAGGTTCCACACTGGCTGCAAGATGTAGAAAAGCTCTAGGAAATGCATAGTAAGGAACCATTTGGACTGTGTGGGTGCTGCTGGTAAAATGAGTAAGCTCTGTAAATCCAGTCTTCCCATTAGAAGTCTGAATCAAGAACCATTATATCACACTTCTGCTCCTTATACCATTTTCCTTTTCCATCTTGACACTGGCTTACAATGCTTCACACAGTAACAGAAAAAACCCAATCCCTAACCAGGGTTCACACACAGAGAAAGGGCATCAGTGAGCACCTCTTCCCCTCTACTGGCTGGGAAGGGGCTGGGATGAATTTCAGGCATTTGCACTGTCATGTCTAGGTGAGGATAAAGTTTCAAGCTGTTCAAAATGACAAAATCAGTGAAGGATGAACAAAATAGAAGGAAATGTCTCTTACCTGTGCTTCTCTGTCAGCTTCACCATCATGGGTGAAAGCTCATACAGCACAAAGACACCAGGCAGACCCTGGTCTCCCAGTAGCCCGTTTGCTATTTTCTCATGTCGTGTAACTGAGAACTGGTTAGTTCTTACCACCTACCAGGAAACAAACATAGCAAACATTGGTTTGCTAACAGGAAATAGGAAAGGCTACTAAAACATGAGTTCAGTGAACCACATCAGTGTAGCCCTGCCCATGGGGGCAGCCTGACAGTAGTTAGAAAGAGTCACGAAGAACTCTATTGGGATCAGGTATTTGCTATCAGGTCTATTTTTACTACAGGCTACCAGTTAAAGCTGCAGCTAGCCCATAGTATGAGGGATGCATCACACCCAGGCTGGACTATTTCATCTCTGCTGGCACAAAATGGCACAAGCTGTTCCTCTCAACCCTGAGTCTATGTCATCCTCTACCAAAATGCATTCCTGCTAAGCATGCTTCAGGAGACAGCAATGATGGCAGAAAGACATAAATAATCAAGAGTAAGAAAAAGGAAAACAATACATAGAGACAGGAGAGTGGAGAAAGAGACAGCCTATCTTCACATAAATGAAGATCACCCTCAGCATCCTTCTGTGCCTTGCCATTCTTCTACATGTTGTTCATACTAGTCCCATTCTTAGAGCAATTAAACTGGGTTTCTATAAAATGAAATTATGTTCTATCATCCCTACTAAGTTATCTGACAGAAATTATAATCCAAGCTGAGAAAGATACTATCCTGGTTTCCTTACCAAATTCCACACTTAGGGGTCCGAAGTACTGAATGTACAATGAAGCCCCTGGTATACATCTGGCAACACATCTGAATCCACAGTTACTGTCAGCATCAAGAATATGAAGAGAAAGTGAAGGCTTTTGCTTGTTGAAGTAACAGGAAAAAAGGTACTTACTTCACCATCTACTTTCCTATACACAGTGGGGACCACTTTGACAAAATATTGAAACATCATGGAAGCTATAAGCAAACACAAGGAGAGACACAATTAATATCCAGCAATAAGCTGGAAGCTTTTCACTGACAGGTCAGGTAGACACAAACTGGTTTTGTTCAACTTGTCAGGGAACATCTTTCTGCACAACAGCTGCTGGAAGTTTTCATGGACAGTAAAGTTAATGTCTGAAATGTGTTTTCATTTTGCCAAAGTGAATCTCATTTCTGCTCCAACCAAAACCAAAACTCATGGCATTTTGGCCTTGACTAAACGGAAAACGTTCTACAAACTTGCTATAGCTTTACCAATAAAACTTCTTGCAAATTTCGGTTCTAGTCCAGGAAAATTTCTTATTTTTAACAACAAAGCCTTAAGAAAACATACTCAGGTCTAAATGAGTATCTCATATAAACTTCAATTAACATTGCAGTTTATTTCTGTAGAAGGATGGCATTTATTGTATCAGAAGATGAAAAGGAAGATCTGAACCAATGAAGAAAGAAAAAAATAGAAGAATCCCTTCTGTTGCCTCAGACCAGCCTGTTACTTCAGTTCTCTTAAGGATAACACAATGCAAGAAAAAACTGTTTTCTATTAAATTTCCTTGAGAAGATTATTAATCCATTTCTATAGCAGAAGCAATTCTTGCAAATGGTATCTTTAGTTGCAATAAACATAAATTTGACGTGCAAGCTACTGCTCCTATTTCTTTACCGGAACGTGTCTTCAGAACAAATTCTTCAAGAATTTACCAACTTGTTCTCTGAGGCTCAAGATGCAAAGTTTGTGCTCATGCAGAAATTTACCAGTCAGCTACAGGTCTTCCCTCTCAGATGGTTTGTTACTCCACAGAATAACTACAGCATCATAATTTCATTGAACATTATGACGCCTTTTAATTTTTCTGTACTTTTTTTTTAAAAGCCATCCTCTGATTTGGGTACAGGGATCCAAATCAATGGTAGAAAACTTATAAGAACAGATTCAGGTAGGACTAACAATCCTATCACCACTTCAAAGCAAACGACTACTTTCTCCAAGCTTTATTACATCCAGCTCCAATTACCTTCAAAGACAAACTTCTCAGACTTCAGCAGACCTAAAAAATATAACTCTGCAGTGGCATGTAAAGGAAATAAACTCATGCACAGCGGCAGCATGAGGAAAAACAGCCTTTCATTCTCAAGCCAACAAATCCGGAGCTATCTAGAAAAGATCAGCAATATTTCAACTTAACTGCAGCTTTTCAAGCTTACTGTTTGGTATGTCAAGGTCAGGCAGACACCACAGCTCTCCAGCAACTACCAATTAGGCCTTTTTTCTCTACCCTACATCTTCTGGCTCTTTCTCACTGCATGTAGTAGTCAGATATAGTTCTCCTTGAACTAAATCTGAGGTAGGCCTTTGATAATGACATGCTGTACCTGCTGATGTGCATCCATGAACACTGAACAGAGGTATCTTTCAGAAAGATCACAGAATCCAAACATGTTGGCAGAATTCTTCCAGGTGAATGGAGACAGCTGCTCCAGAAAGAGCACAAGATGGAGGAGTCACATTTCACATAACACTGTCAGGGTTTTTGTTAAAACTGGGAACTTTGCTCCTGTTCTCTTCTAACACTTATTAATACAGACACCTAAAAAGAGACTTCTTCCAGCTGGCTTTTACCTTGCTGTGCAGTGATGGCTGTCCCATCCAGGGGGTTCACAATGCCTGGATAATCCCTTCCAAATGAGAGATGTTTGATATAGTGCGTCATATTGATCTGAAATGGAAATGCTAATAACTCAAAGAGCGACAAAGCACACGAGGGTCAAGGTAAGGGGCCTGAAGTTCATTATTTGTATATTTTTCTGAGCATGGCTCTAGAATAGAGACAGGTGCTTCCTTTCTCTGTGCAGCCTAACAGTAAACTCCAAAATATTTGCTCTTATTTTTTATTCACAGGAGACTTCAAGACAAGGAATTCCTCCTTCTCCTGCTGGAAATCCTCAGACTGTGGTGCCCTTTCCTCCCATCTACAGAGCAGACTCTCCCACCCACTTCTCTCCCTGCCATTGAAGCACATACTATCAGCTGCCTTGGAGGAATAAGTATGAGCATCATCTGCTTTCCTCCCAGCACAAGGTAAACTCCAACAGATCCAGAAGCAGTTGTGACAATATCAACCTTAAGAAACTGTGAAGCACAGATTAAGGAGAAAGGCAGGCTCAGGAAGAGAGGCACAGGCTTGCCAAGCAGCATGCAAATGTCACAGAATGTATTTCAGTACCCTCTGTGAAAGCAGGACCCAGGTTCGGCTTAGATTCATAAAGCCAAATCTGCAGCAATCTAGGATCTCAATGTGGCAATAAGAGGGAAATCTAGAACAAAAATAGACTAAGAGAACACTGCCTTAGGAAAACTTACATTATCAAGTCCGAAGCTCTGAAGGTCGTGAACTGTAACAGAAAAATAGTTAACAATATAGCTTACATTGTCATAACAATAATATCTGTCTACCATGTTCTAGCAATAAAGGAGCTCCTTTCATTTCCATCACAATCTAAAATGGCAAGAAAATTGCCTGGGTTTCTCTCTTGCTTGCATAGTAGGGTGTGTGACAGATAAAACTGCTGTAATACCCCTCCTGACACAGAGCCATTGCTAGAATGAAGGAAAGTGAATTTAATTTGAGGTTACCTCAGATTAGGTATTCAGTCCTCACCTGCATGTATTCTTCATCTAGGGCAAAAACAAGATCCCAGAGGCCAGAAAGGAAAGCTCTGTTGTTAGCAACACATAACTCCTCTCACTACTGTAAAACACAAGGGCATGATAGATCTAAACTAACAACTGAGCAGAGCACATGCTTTAATATAACATGCAAGTGCCCTTAAAAACCATCATCATCCCAGTAACTCTCAGCACTCTGCATATCAGCCTTGCTACTGCTGCCCAAAGAACATACTAGGAAAGGAAAAGTCTTTGCAGGGATGCCTGAGCAGGGTATTTACAAACCACTGATAGGGCCGCAGTGACTGTCACCAGTGCTGGGATCTAGGGAATTTGGCCTGCCCCATATCTGCCCTTCCCACATACAGCTGTGTGACAATGCTGGCAGCACCACACACTCCTAGAAGGGATCTGGCAGAGATTTGGGCAGTGGGAGGCAACGGATGTCTTTCAGTTTGCTACTTAAATGACGTTATGCAGTACCAGAAGCATCAGTCTCAGGATGAAAATACAAATTGTAACTCATTTTAGTATTACTCCTAAGAGGTTTATCCAAAGTCACACAGACATCTCAAAGAAGCCAGAGGCTGTGGCTATTTTAACAGGTAAATTCATATGCTCAGGATGGCAGACCTCACCTTTCACTTTAGCAAAGTAAAACACAGTTCAATAATCGTGGGCTATTACTTTAGGAGCTAATGGAGTCAGATCACCAAGTGTTGCTACATTATTAACAAAGATTAGAAATGCTGCTACCTTGAGAGCCTAGAACAAGACAAGCTACTGTGTTGATTCGGCACAGCCTGGTTGCTTGGTAGCAGGCTAGACCCACAGGCTAGAGCCACAGAGGTGGCTTCTCTGAGAAGCTGCTAGAAGTTTCCACCATGTCTGACAGAGCCAATCTCTGATGGCTCTGAAAATGGATATGCTGCTGGCCCAATTAGACAGGATGGTAACGCCTCTGGATGACATATTTAAGAAGAAAAATCAAAACAGCACACGTGCAGCTTTTTCCAGGGGTGGCAGGGTGTAGAAATACAGCTGCAAAGCAGGGCTCAGAGCACTGCTCAACTCATGACTAAAGTGGATGTACTAGGTTTGGTAGGCCACAAGTCCTGGCAAGCTGAGACAGAACCCTGAACGGAGAAGCAAAAAAGTGTGCTTGGTGTGCTTTGTTTAAGATTAATTATACAAGACCCTATGTGCCTGTGCTGGTCTGTGCAGAGGGTCTGTGTAGAACTCTGATTACGTAATGTTACTTAGAAACACCAATCGTGGTTGTGCTATTTTTAGCTATAGTTGAAAAGGTATATATATTGATGTGTGAAATCAATAAATTGGCTTCGTGCTTGCATCAAACGGGGGTCTTGTCTCTTTGTTATGCAAGTGGGAGTCCTGTCTCTGTTGATTGCCATCAGCTGCTGCTATCCCCACAGCTGCTGCCATGGCTTTGCCTGCCTGGCCTTGCCAGCCAGCCGTGCTGTGGGAAGAAGGGCAGGGGCAGTGGCAGCAGCTTCTCCTCCCAGCCCTGCATGCAGAGAGGTGTCAAACAGCGCCGGCGCCGCGGCGGCCGCCACTGCCCACTTGGTGCTGGCAGGGCCGCGTGGCCGGCGGCACAAATACGGTCAGAGACTCTCCAGTGCAGAACCTGGATGAGATCGACCTCTTGGAGCTGCAGAATCCTGCAGGCATCTTTGAATTAGCAGAACTTGTTATCTAAAGTACTTACGAGCAGCAGTTTTTCTTCTAGTCTGAGAAGAGGAGGAAGTGAGGACATGTGAGGGAAACATGGTGACAACAAAGTCAGTGGAAAAAGAGGGAGAACAGGTGCTCCAAGCATCAAAGCCAAGATTCCTCTGCAGACCATGGTGAGGACCATGGTGAAGCAGCAGTGCCCCTGCAGCCCACGGGGTCATGGGGGATGCCGAGATCTACTTGCAGCCCATGGGAGAAGCGCTCATGCTGGGGCGGGTGGATGCCAAAGAAAGCTGTGATCCAGTGGGTGACCCAAATGGAGAGAGAGCCCCTTCTTCCAGAGACAGAGAAAGGGCCCTTGCTTCCAAACTAGAGCAACCTGTCCTTGGTGGACTGCACCCTGTGCATGAGTGACCCATGCTGCAGCAGTTTTGGGAAGACTGTGTGCCCATGGGAGGGACTCATGGCATAGCAGAGGTAAGACACCCCACCCTGAGCAAACAGAAAAAGGTCTTGGGTGACGAACTTACCAAAACCCCCCCACCCTGTCTCCCTGCACTGTCAGTGGGAAAGAGGGAGCAGTTGGGCAGTAAAAAAGGTTTTTTAAAGACTTATTTTACATCTCATTATCTTCCTCTGACTCTATTAATAATAAATTTACTTTATACCTTTAAATATGAACCTATTTTGCCCTTAGAGTGTTTTCTCTCAGTCCTCATCTCAACTCATAAGCCCTTTGTTAATTTTTTTTCCCCTCTCTGCCCAGCTGAGAGCAAGAGAGGGTGAGCAAACAACTTTCGTGGGTGCCTGGCATTTGGCCAGTAGCAAACCATGACAGTTGCAAAGCTAAAGATCTGATTTGAGCTAGCCTCTCCTTTAAAAAATTTACTTGAGTGTGCTGTGAACTCTTTTTTTTCAATTAACATTTTTCAGTAAACCACCAGAAGCTGTATTTGTATTTATACAAAATCGTTACTAAACCCAAAGAGATATGCAGGCAAAACAGAGAATGGACAGTGAGACAAGGAAATGCTAACCCTAAAGTACTCTCCCTCCAACGGCTCTAATGTAGGGAGAGGTCCTTGCATTTCACAGCTAAATGCCCAGAGACTAAGGATGTAGTACTTGGAATTGAGGCACTGGTTCTGCATTTCCAAGAGCTCAGAGCTGCACTGGCTTCAGATATTCCTTTTGCTGTCTCTGACTGAAGAGCAGACTTGTCACTGCCACTAGCACGGTGACAACACACAGGTTTGTGTGTCTGTACTGACAACTGTATCAATGAGCTTTAAAAAAGAAATTCCTAGTAAAAATTTGGAAGTATATTTGATGGTGGGCAGGGGAAAGAAAGAAAGAAAGGAGAAGTAGCCTTAGCATTTGCTATGTTGTTTTTCTTAACCGTTACCAGCAACACCAGGCTGTTTCATGCTCCACTATCATTTAAGTCAAGAATTCCGTGGCTTAGCTGCCAGTGAAGTGTTAAGTCTTGCTGCCTATTGTATAGATACTAGCAGGCTAACCTTCATTTATAACAAAGTTCCACAGAGATTGTGGCTCTGGTGGGACTGCATTTAAACTGGACCTATGTGATTATCCTTGTGGATCCCTTCTAACTCGGGATATTCTATGATTTCATACCACCAAAGGAATAAAACTTTTTTTGTCCTGCCAGCTTTCCATCCCATAGCTCATTCCTATCCCACCCCCTTTCAGTCATGAGCCATCTCAGACTATGTAAAAGGCTGAAATGCAAGTCTTGCTTTATGTGAGGCTATTCTTCCAGTCAGAACAGCTCCAAAGTCAGGTTCGTCCCACAGCTGTACTGGCACAGTGATGCACAGAGAGGCAGAGGAATGATCCTCCTGATAGCTGTGCTCCGAGAATCCTTTGCATGGTGGTATTTATCACCTTTATCACCTAGGTAGTCACACGTGTTGATACACGTGAAGTTGTACTGAGGCCTATTGAGCATGACAAAACTTACAGGAATAGCACAGTACCAGAGAAATCTCAGGGCACCACTTGAGAAGGACCAGACATTAACTAACATGGTACACTAGATTTACATTGTGCGTGACCCCTATTAATAGTTATGGCTATTGAAAACAAAATGTCCCCAGAGTGCTCTGCTATGCTTTCCACAACTAAGTAGTTTTTATAAAACTACATTCCAATAAGTTATTTACAATTCTGCAATAGAACAGTTCAGTTTCTAAAACAGTCTTCCACTAGCCCACAGGTTTATTTCTCCTTATTCACTGATGATTATGCTAAGCACATATATACATACTCTATATTGCAGATACATGTTTAACTTAACATAAACCAGTAGGTTATTTAACCTCCTAAGATAAGGAACAAGACAAGGAAGAGAACAGAAGATCTTTACAAGACTGTCTGCTAAGACCAAAGACTTATTTCTGAAGAAACAAAGATATTCCTTCGTTTTCTTAACCTCACCTAACAGGCAAAATACAGACACCTGTTAAACATCTTAAGTTTGTCAAGAACTCTGTCTGCTTTACAGAACCAAGATTTCTTCATGGTTTTAGTAACACTGCTTTAACAAGCACTGTCTATCTGAAGAATTCTCCCCATCCTGCATTTCTGACCTGAACAATCTCAAGGCCTCCTTGGACTTCAAGATTCAGCTATCCTGACCTTCTCACCTCCTCTCTGTACACAAAGTACTTGCTCTGAGGCAGCCAGCCTGCATTCCTGACTGTTAGAGACATGTAATACAGAGATACTTCTCCTTAACATATATGCCATGACTTTGTTGATCCTGGCTATAGTAAGGTTGCTGTTGTCATGATAGTTTAAGCACACAAAGCACGTTTTGCCACAATAAGTGAAATTTTTTTTTTATTACTAAGAATTAGTATTGTGGGGAAAGCCAGGCTTTTCTCGTTATTATTTGTACGAAAGTGCTTCTTCTGTGATCAAAAGCTTGTCTGTTTTTCTCCAAATACACCAGTTACTCTCATCAAGTACATTCACATTCCCCCCGATCTTAATCTTAGCAGTACAGATTAAAATACGGTGAGTGATTGAAGGAAAAAATACAGGTTTGATGTGTGGACTCTTCACTGGATAAGGAATTGGTTGGATGATCACATCCAAAAGGTAGTGATCAATGCCTCAATATACAGATTAAGACCAGTAACAGGTGAGGTCCATGTTAGGACCAGTACTGTTTAATACCTTAATCAATGACATTGACAGTGGGATTGAGTGCACCTCAGCCTGTCTGCAGATAATAGCAAGCTGAGTAGTGAGGCTGATGTGCTTGAGGGACAGAATGTCATCCAGAGGAACCTGTACAAAATTGAGAAGTGAGGCCAGTGAACCTCATGAGATTTAACACAACCGAGTGCAAGGTGCTGCACCTGGGTACCAATACAGGCTGGGGTGAATGAGTCACGAGCAGCCCAGGGGAGATGGAACTGGGGGTGGACAAGAAGCTTAACATGACCTGGCTATATGCACTGGCAGTCCAGAAACTTGCATATTGGGTTTATTCTCAGCAGAATGGGCAGCTGATGAGGGTGAGGACGCCCTCTATTCCACTCAGGTGAGACCCCACCTGCAGAGATGCCTCCAGCTCTGGAATCCCCAGCACAGGAAAGATGTGAACCTACTGGAATGAGTCCAGAGGAGCCCACAAAGATGCTCCAAGGGCTGGAGCACTTCTGCTATGGAGAGAGGCTGGGAGAGCCGGGAGAAGAGAAGGCTCTGGGAAGACCTGAGAGCCCCTTCCAATACCTAAAGGAACATTAAGAAAGATGGGAACAGACATTTTAATAATGTCTGTTGCAATAGGACATTGGGCAATGCTTTTAAATTAAAAGAGTGCAGATTCAGACTAGATACAAGAAATTGTATATGTTGAAAGTGATGAGGCATTTGCACAGATTGCCGAGAGAGCTGGGACACCCAGTCCCTGGGAACATTCAAGGCCTGGCCGGATGGGGCTCTTAGCAACCTGCTCTAGTAGAAGCTGTCCTTGCTCATTGCAGGGGCGTTGGACTACATGGCCTTTAAAGGTCCCTTCCAACACAAACCATTCCATGATTTTGTTAACTACCACTATTGTTCTGGCCACACTGTATTTATATATATACTCAAGAGAGTCCCTCACAACTTAAATTTTACACCGAAACTCATGAATAGAGGAAAATATCCCTTCCAGAGCTACTGGTAGTCAGAGCCTGGACTGAAAACTTTACTTGAGGTTGTTTGAGTGCAGAGCAGCGAAGTTTTGCAGAACTGAGAGACTTCCCAGAAACATTCTCCACCAAGTTCTTCCACATTCATGTGGCAGCACCCCTAGAAACCACTTTTCTGTTTGTCCATGATAGTTCTAAACCACTGTAACAAAATTTCAACAATGTCCTCCCCACTGAAGCGGTGATGTTGTTACTACAGACAGTGATGCAAAGACATTAAAGGAAAAATGTCAGACACATTTAAAACCAAAAGGTCCAATAAGCAGGAAAAGAAAATACTTTACCGTGTACATGAGACTGTTGAAAACTTTTTCCTGGTGCAAAGTGGAAATTTCCAGCTACCTGCAGGAGAGAGTAACCTTTAATCAAATGGTCTGAACCTACATAAGTAAAGCAGTCGTACTGGTGTTTGGATTTTTAAGATTTTGTTTACACAAGACAGACACCAATCAACTCATTTTCACAGGTGACAGTAGCAGCAGATATTATCCTAAGAGAGGTTTGAATTTCCCATGTTCATTACAGGTAGTGATGCTGAAAGCCATAATTAAATTCTGATGTGGATTAACAGCTGTTCTATGTAGATTATTTAGTGGACATAAAAATGAGAAGAAGGAGGAATTAACTCCAAGTAGGGAACTGACTGCTCCTTCAGAAAATACAAAACAGTATCAAAGAAAAGGAGAGGAGAAAGTGAGAGTGAACAGCATAAGAAAACACTTATAACAACAAACAGCAGTGATCCAATGTATATACCCATGAAAATAAGAGCATGCAAAAATAAAGCACTTAACCTACCAAACCCCCCTCCAAAACAAGTCAAGACCCAATCCCCAAAAAATCTGCAAAAGACAAACTGGTAAAATTTCATCCTGGACTCTGAAAGGGATATGGATATTAGGTGCCAATCCTCCCTGACACTTACTAGCAATCATATACACTTTGTCCTGGAAGATGTGAATGTTCCAGGCTCACGTACTATATTACACCTTCGATACATCAGATCCATGCCTTATGTTAACTGTAGATCTGTTGAGAATAAAGATGAGCAAAATTCCAAGTGCCTAAAAAAAGGCCCCAGAAACCTCATCAGTGACACTCACACTCGGACCATTCCTATATCCAGTATGCCCCTTAGAATCTTCCCGCTCATCATACATTGTGAGAGAGGGTCCCATAACAGTTCATACTATGAAGATGCTCAAATTACAATGTCTGGATTTGAAAGTACAAGTACTTCCTAGAAATAAAGACTGTGGTCTCCAGGAAGAATACACAAGGATTAAAAAAACCTCAAAAAGAAAAACCCAGAGTTAGAAGTTAAAAAAAAAAATAGCCTGGGTCTGACTTCTTCTAGAAGGTACTTGGGTATGTAACCTGTGTTTGTGAGGGTAACCTGCAAAATGACAGGTCACACAGTTATCTGGTACATCTTGTGTATTTTCATACATCACTTGTAAAAACCACCTCTCTGAGCATTTTCAGCCTTGACAACCAGCTCCAATAGCCTTGCTTCCACGGTTTTTCTAAAGAAGATAACATTTCACTCTCTCTACCTCTGCAAGCAAGCTATTGGATGCTGCTATCTCCAGCATCCACTTGTGGCCTCTGACTTAAGACCAGAAGGGCAGGTAGAAAAATTCAAACTCAAAGAAGCAGCCTCTCCTCCTCCAGAAATCTCAGCAGAAAGACTTTCCTCCAGGTGGGAGGAAAAAGCAAACTTCCCCAGCTGCCATGACTTCCTAACAGTCTACAGAACTAAAACCAGTAATAGCCTCTTTCCCACTGCTCTTCCTGACTATCCCCCTGAACCCCATGACAAGCACAAAGACGTTGCTGATCCCAGAGGTTGTTCTATGACAGTCTTGTAGGAATGCCCCAACCCTGCCTTTTCACAGTCCTCACCATCATGCAGCAGGTTCACAGCAAAAGCTCTCTCTCACCTTGTTGACCTCTAGGAAACCATACACTTGGCAGCCCTCATTCTTCTGCTCTTGCATCTTCTGGCTAAACCCTTCCCTCCTGCACTGCTCTATGCTATCTGGGTTCTTGAAGGCCCAGCCTCGCCGCCTGTATGCTTCTCTGACATCATCACAAGTATTACAACACCTGCAAAAAGCACAAGCACCATCTTACCATCTTTATCATTATGAAGAGATGCTCCAGCTCACGACTTGAATCCTTGACGGATTCCTCTTCAACAAAACAACAACACAAATGGTGGGGACTGGACCTTGAAAAGTGGCCTAATGCTCCTGAATCGAGCATCATCTTCCTGATGTGCCTTTTTCAGGTTTGGACGTGAAGACGTATGCTGTTTGAAAGCAGGACTGGAGTCTGAAGAGGGTTCTGCCATTTACACAGCCAAGGCAGCCCTTGGCAAAGAAATTTGCCACGAAAACATCAGCACCCCACAGTTATGAGCAGTTTGGAACTTCCTCATGTTAACAAGCATCTGCCTGTTTCTATTGCTCCTTTCCTCTGTTTTTAGGCCAAGACACTGAGCTAAAGGGGGGCTTAACTGCAAACTTTCTTTGTAGTTTTCTACCTGTGGATAATGCGCTGGTTATCAGAAAAAAGCCCAGCTTTCTTCCTTGGTTTCATGTTTTGCTGGACATGTTGAAGGAACTCCTGCTGTTGAAGGCAGCAATTATGCATCCCTTAAGATGAAAACGTCTCTGGGAAAGGACATAACTTGACAGATGGGACAAACCAAATTTACCATCGATCCAAAAATAGGCAAGATTAGTCCAGAACCTATATGGACTATCATGGATCCATTCTTAAAGTAATTTCCTGTTAGGAGGAATGAGAAATACAAAGAGACACCTCTTGTTTTTGTGAGCCATAGATGTCTGGTCTTCGCTCCTGTAAGGATGCAATGCCAGCAGCAGAAATCAGAAGGCAAGGCCAGGGCATAACCAGGTTTTACATCAAAATAGCTCACATAACAGTGAAATCATTTAAACATACTCTGGACACCAAACAAACCCAGAAAATCTCGTCTGCTGAGATATAATTTTTGTACTGCTTAAATAGGCATGTAGACAATCCAAACAACCTACAGATGCACCTTCTCAACAATCTTGAGTGCAGCTTCCAAAGGCATAGCCAAACAACAACAGCTCTTATCACTGAACACGTACCTAAGATCAGGATTTCATTACACAGACCTCCACAGACATTTGGGAAAAAAAAAGCATATAACATACCTGGATTCAAGCACTAAGAAGATAGGAAAAAGGTATAAAGGTTACCGAATGTCCTCTGACTCTGCCCCATAACAGCTCTCGCAGCGATCAGCATCCAAAGAATTTGGATCAAACATTTTTTCTTCTTCTTTTCCCAGCTCTAAGACAAAAGAGGATTCAGTGATGAGACACATCTAGAAACTCCATCGTGTACTCTTAATCTACTGTATGCATAATGACTGCTCCACACACAATGCGCTGCTGCACATCCTGCACCCAATGCCCACCTGAAATGCTATGTATGTAGCCAGCTGAGCTACATACCAAGAAGGAAGCATAGTATTTGTCCTCTCAAGAACAGCCTCCATGAAAAGAACTGGCTATCTGTAAGCCTTGCTGGAGCATCAGACGTTACTTGCATAAAGGCTTTGTTAAAACATGTCTTAAGTAGACCCAACCATGAGTGATACAGGACCTGCTTCACACCATGTAGAGTAGTTTTTGTCCCCAGATAATAATTTATAAAGTCACAACCTGTGGGGGCTGCTAAGTGACATGGTAGTAAGAACACTATCACCACATTCCCATGACAACTGGAGAAATCCTTGTGCCTGTCAATTGTTCAGCTCTTGGCTTAGTTTAGCCTTTCAATGTAAACAACAGAAATGTTAAATCTAAAGTCATACAAACATAAAAATTTGGTCATGTTGATACACAGAACTACACTGACTCCCAGAAAAGGGAATAAGTAACTCACGTTTTGGAAAGGAAAAGCCAAAACAGTATTACTGTGCGATTAAAATGCTTAGTCAGAATCCTTTCTGGTTTGTATCAAAGAACAAGGATGAGTCATAACATGTAAAAAATGTAGAGGAGAGGTTTATGTAGCCAAGGATCACTTACTACAGCTTGCAAACAATATATCAACTCACATATATTTATCAGTGTGCATTAGCACACATGAAGTTGATGGAGTAAGGTGCAAGTTTAGGCTTAAAGATTAAATCACTGGAGCCTTCCCTAGAGAAAGGCTCTTTCCTTGAACCACATAGTCTCATTTATTCACCCACTTTAAAGATACAACCAAAGCCAAGTTTTGCAAAAACAGCAGCTTGATTTCTAATCCCACAAGACCACCAACTGTGCAACTTTATTCCTCAAATGCATCCATGGGTCTTTGTCCTAATCTCAGAGGGACTGGGTTCTCTTTCCTCAAGGAAATCTTCAAAGAGTGAGTGAATGAGTGTAAGAGTAGTTTAACAGATCTGCAGGCTACAAGGTCTTCAAGACTTTGTGGCATTTAAACACTCTACAGCTGTCACTTGTGCCCACGACAGGCATACAGTGGAAAGACTAACAGAGCATCCACCCAGGACAGGCAGAACAGCATCTTACCATGTCTCTCAGCCTCTGGAGTTACACGATTGCCAGCTTTATCCAAACGTTGTTTAAACAGATTGTGCTCTACATCCAGCTGCTGCTCTCCTGCTACATCCATTGCATCAATGCTCAAATCTGAAACCAGTGTGCAAGGAAAGTGATCTATAAATATACATTTGTTACGGGCACACTGGGCCTCTTGAGTCGCTGCCAAGGATGAAAATTATCATCAGCATTCAGAAGTCTTACTCACAAGCACAAGGCATATGTGGAAAAATAACATCTAGATTGATCTTCAGTTTCTCTCCCCTTGATTTGTCAACATACAACTCTGGATGAACCTGGGAACAAAGGAAAAACAGAGTCCCATTTTACTTGGAAGCAAATCAAGAGGGCTCTTTCTGTCGGTGCTGTGACCCAGGAGCTGATTTTTAAGACAGAAGAGAACTGCTACACAGCTGAGCCACTGCCATGCACAGCCCAGCGCATGCCATTTGCAATACGGTTAAATAACTGGGGATCTCCGAGTAATTATAACTGGGGAGGGATCAGGGGTTCAGCGCTTGCTTTCCCGGCATAGCACCCGCTCCCACCGCCGCGGCGGCCGGCCAGGGCACAGAAAAATACCACGAATCGCGGGTCTCTGGGGCCAAAGCTGCTGCCTGGACAGACCAGGGGGGCGACCCGGTCAGGGCATAGGCGAGGACCCACCGGCCGCCCTGAAGGGGCGAGTGGGAGACAGCATCGGGGGGCTGGAACTTCTGCCGCCCCATTGGCGGTACTCACCTCCTTGGTGAGGTAGTACTGCAGCTCCGAGAAGAAAAGCAGCACCATGATGAACCCGCTAACAGCCGTCACTGTCAGGGAGAAGAGAAGCACTGTCAGCCCAGCCGCAACCCGCCCGCCGCCTCCCCGAGCCGCTGATGAGGACCGGCCCGCTGAGGTCCCTCCGCTCACCCAGGGCTCCTCCGCACGTCTTGACCCGAAAATCTTCCAGGGTCTTAGGAAAAGCGTCGAACCGCTTCAGCCGCCACAGTGACTCCATGACGCCGCGCGGCCCGGAACCGAACCCCTCCTTCCGGCGCCGGCCTCGTCCCTGCTCCCGGGCCCGCCCCCGGCAGAGAGCGGCTATATGTCTCCGGGTAAGCTGTTTTATACCCGGGCCAGCCTTACTTTATCCGAGCCAGACTCTTATACCGGGCCATAATATTTGTTCCTGCTGCTCCTTTCTCCTGAGAGTTTCCCTTCTCCACGGGAGACAGTCCTGCACCAGCTTTTCCAATGTGTGTCCTTCCCACGGGCTGCAGTTCTCAAAGACCTGCTCCAGCAAGGTCACTTTCCACGGGGTACAGTCCTTCAGGAACAGACTGTTCCAGTGTCCTGCCAGCTCCTGCATGGATTCCTCTCCACAGTGCATAGCCCCTGCCAGGAGCCCACTCGAGCGTGGGCTCCTCCCAGGCTTCAGCTCCCTTCAGGCACCCCCACCTGCTGTGCTCTGGGGTCCTTCCATGGGGTGCAGTGGGGATCTGCTCCTCTACTCCCCTCCACGGGTCAAAATCCTCCTCCCTGTGGGCTGCACCATGGGCTGCAGGGGAATCTGCTCCAGCACCTCCTCCTTCCCCGGCCTTGGTGCCTGCAGGGCTGTTGCTCTCACATCTTCTCCCTCCTCCCTCCCAGCTGCTGTTGCACAGCAGTGTTTACCCCGTTTTTAATACCTGACCACAGAGGCCCTCCCAGCATCGCTGGGTAGCTCGGCCTTAGCCAGTGGTGAGTCCACCCTGGAGCCCTCTGGAGCCAGCTCTGCCCAGCATGGGGACAGCTCCTGGTGTCTCCTCATAGAGGGTCCCCCTGCAGGCCCCTGCTACCCAAACCTAGCCATTCAAACCTGTGACAAGGATGCTGAGGTGGTACCAAGGGAAGCATAGGGGTCTCAAGAACAGCCTGAGGTAGGGGAAACAGCAAGAGGAGCTCAAAGATTCAACGAGCTGGAGTCATTGCCTGCCATAAGCCCAGAGACCATCACCAAAGTCGCAGTGTGACTCTGCTGGTATGAGGCCAAGTGCATGGCCTGCCCCTGCCTCAGGGCAATCCCAAGGACAGGCTCAGGCTGGGCACAGAGTGGATGGAGAGCAGCCCTGAGGAGAAGGACTTGGGCGTGTTGGTGGACAACAAGCTCATCGTGCCCCAGTGTGGAGGTGGAACAGCAGGCCTGTAAAGCTTCACAGACTGGACTTTGACTCAGACAGACAGAGCCGTGAGAAAGCTACCAGCCTTTCCTAAGAACAAGACCCTGTAACAGTGAAAAACAGCTTGTTTCCCTGAGAAAGAATCCTAAGATTCGGACTTGGTTTCTTGCACCTGTAGAAATTATTCTCAACTGTTGAAGAGAAAAAATACAAACAATATCTAAAACCTGCATGTAGACACCTCTGGTGAACTGACCAATCGTTACAGGTGTCTCTGTTGGAAAGACAGGTGTCTGCTAGGGAAGGCAGGACCCCCACTTGGATTGGACAATATAAACCCTCTCCCTCCCAATTATGATAATTTTGAAATTAAGGGGCTCTCAGGCAGATATAAGGATAGGAATAACAGCTCTTTACTAGTATGTATAACAAGGCAAAACAAAACAACACCAAGTATGTAATTAATAACAAATAGAAGCAGGGACCCCATGACAGCCTTCTCGGCCGAGACGGGAAAGGAAGGAGGAGAGGCTTTGCTTCACAACGCCCTGGGGCAGTCGATCCCAGTGCCCCTGCAGGACTCTGAGGAGCACTAAGGGCGAATGGCAGGAATGAGCAGAAGATGCCGGGCTGGTGGACGAGCTGTATGAGAAAACTCCGCGGCAGAAGTTGGCACTGCGGGATGTCCCAGCAGGGCAGGGGGTGCGGGGCTGCAGCGCAGAGAAACCCAGAACAGCGCCGGAGAAGCGGCGGGGCTGGGGCAGCGGCGGGCCGGCTCTGAGCAGGGGAGGGACAGGGGGCTCAGGATTCCCGGGAACACGAGCACATGGGGATAGGCCCCTCTTTTAGGGAGGCAGGTGTTAATGAGGTCCCGGGGCAGTGGCTGCTCTCACGAGCAGAGGCTCACCCCGCAGAAGAAGAAGGAGAAGAAGAAGCTGCAGCAGCAGCTCCCGCTGTTACCGTATGGACTAGAAATCCTGAATATTAGAATATAAAGTGTATAAACCATAATAGTAGTAGTAATGCTAAGGCTTGGAGACTGCAGAGTAGGCCCTGGGAAACCAACTTAGGAATGTGCTGTGCTGAGAAAACAATTAGCAGAGAATGCAGAACTGCTAGTGATAAGGTTAAGGTATAATCATAAATAAAGTACTGGTGGTGAGTAGTGGCGAGAGAGAGAGATTAAGGGGGAGAACACTATAGTCCTAGGATAAGCAACCTTGAAGGATTTATGACGTAAAATGTTATCTACAAAGTGAATGTATCTATATTGTTTAGACGAATATGTACCTCTGCATGAAAACCGTTTGTAAAAAGGGTATAAAAACCCTCTGAAAAAGGGAACCAGTGGGATCCTGACTTTGGACGCGAGTCCGCAGGTCCCCGGGCCCTGAATAAAGCACCGCATAAACTGACACTCTGTTGGTTTGTGTTTTACTTGGGGTTTCGGGCAGCAGTTTTCTGGCGACCGCGGCAGGACTCTGGAGGTGGCAGGGGCGGTTCGCGAGCTGATCTACTCCACACCGGCACCAGGTGATTTCTGGGGAGACATCAACCCGTGCCCGACCCCGCGCCTGACGGACGACTGTGAGGTAAGCCCGCAAGGTGCTTTATTCTTTATTGAAAGGGAAAGCCCGCCGAACAAGATGGGACGGTGATCCCGCACTGTGGGGGCAAAAGACGTCTTAAAGGTTGTGGAAAAGGGAAGCCTAGGCGCTGGTCGTCAGACGCAACAGTGATTGCGCAGATCCAGCACTTGCCACTCGCGGCGACGAGAAAGGCAAGAATTGTGGTAAAGGGTGTGTGAGTGTGGAAATAATAGTAAAGTGTGTGAGTGTGAGTGTGAGTGTTATGATGCCTTTTAAAACCTTTAAAGCTCTGGCTAGTTCAGGAATGGAAATTCCGGATGATTCACCCTTGGGTTGTTTGTTGCAACACTGGAAGGTGGGGAATTTTGGTCAAGAACTGAGTAAAAGGAAATTGATTTTTGTAATCGTGTGTGGCCTCAATACGAACCTGAGGGTATGCAGTGGCCCCGAAATGGTACTCTAAATCCTGATATTATAACTCCTCTTATGCACTTCTTACAAGATAATGAGAAATGGGAAGAAATTCCGTATCTTGATTTGTTTTATTGTTTGAAAAATAAGCCAGAATGGCAGAAGGAGTGTGGCATTATGGTCTTAAAAACAGCAACAGATGGTTGTGCAGGCTGCAAAGGGTGGCAAAAAGGGAAGGAGTATTCTGTTAAATTTTCAGACCCTGAGGAGGATGTTTCTCTGTTGGTAGCACCTAGTGCCCCTCCCCTGGAGGAGAGTGAATCGAGTGAGTCAGACGAGGTAGTTGGGGAAGAAGAGGGAAAGAATTCAAAGGAAAAAAGGTTGCTGATAAGCCGTGTATTCCTCTTTGTGAAAGGACCCGTAGTGGACGGGGGAAGAAAGGAAAAAGGGGTGCACAGCTGATGGCTCCGTTGCGGGAAGCGGTTGGACCCCTCGGGGAGCGAGTAATAGTGAAAGTTCCTTTTCTCCTAATGATTTGTTAATTTGGAAGCAGTCTGTGGGGGCTTATCGGGAGGATCCTGAACGGGCAGCACGGGTAGTGAAAATGGTGATTAAAACACAAAATCCAGACTGGAATGATTTACAGGTCTTACTGAATACAATAATGGACTCTACTGAGAAAGAGATGGTGTTTAAAGCTATGAGGGAAAAGGCACGAGAAATGATTAGGTTGCAAAGAGCGGACGGTACATTAAATGATTTAGTGCCGCGGGAGGATCCAGAGTGGGATGTTAATTCAACGGGGGGTTACCGTAGACTTAAGGCTTATCAAGAATTGTTGGTAGAAGGAATACGGAGCGGGATACCTAAGACGTTAAATTGGTCCAAGTTGTATTCAGTAAGGCAGGAGAAAAATGAGTCCCCGTCAGCTTTCTTAGAAAGGCTTAAGGAAACTGCTCGAAAATATACCAATTTAGAAATTGAAGGGGAATCAGGGAATTTGCAGCTAGCTTTAATTTTTCTGGGACAATCCCAAGAGGATATTCGGAAAAAATTGCAGAAATTAGAAGGAGAAGATACACGGAATTTGGATAAACTTTTAGAAGTTGCGTGGAAGGTGTATAATAATAGGGAAAAAGAGACTGCTAAGAAACAACAAGCTAGTATGTTGGCAGTACTACAGCAGATAACGGGGAATGGTATGCGAGGGGGGGTGGCCGAGGTCATGGACGGGGACGAGGAATGGCTAGGGGAAGAATTCCAATGGGTGAAAAGGGATTCCCAAACCAATTACAAATGGGACAAGGAAAAATAAGATTGGGATTGGATCAGTGTGCCTTGTGCAAGAACAGAGGACACTGAAAAAAAAAAGAAAAAAAAAAGAAAAAAGGAAAAAAAAAAAGAAAAAAAAAGAAAAGAAAAAAGAAAGAAAAAAAGAGTAAAATTAGAAATTCCAGAAAATAATATAGCCAAATTATTTACGGTGAAAGAAGTAAAGGTAACAGAAATCCCCACAGAAATAGAACAGGCTGTGGTGCCATGGGTATGGGAAACAAGGATCCCTAGAAAATCAAAAGCAGCACAACCCGTACGAATAAGGCAGTATCCTCTAAGACTAGAGGCTTGAAAAGGAGTAGCACCCTTAATAGACCAGTTTGTTAGTTTAGGGATATTACAGGAATGTAAATCAGAATTTAATACCCCCATATTTCCGGTAAAGAAGTCCAATGGTAAGTACAGGTTAGTTCAAGATCTGAGGGCAATCAATAGTATAACAAAGGATATTCATCCAGTAGTAGCAAATCCATATACATTGCTAACAGCTGTCTCGGAGAAATTTAAATGGTTCACAGTAATTGACTTAAAAGATGCATTCTTCTGTATCCCTTTGGCATTTGAGAGTAGGAAAATTTTTGCTTTCGAATGGGAAAACCCTGCTACAGGATGGAAGAGACAGCTCACCTGGACACGTTTACCACAAGGATTCAAGAATTCTCCAACCATCTTTGGAAACCAATTAGCCCGGGAACGAGAAGAATGGAAACTAACCCAGGTAAAGGAGTCACCTTTCTCATTTATTCTTCTACAGTACGTAGATGATATTTTTCTAGCCTCAACAGAAGAAGACATCTGTCGAAGACTCAGCATTGAACTCCTCAACATGCTCGGACAAGCTGGATACCGAGTGTCAAGAGAAAAGGCCCAGCTGGTAAGAACACAAGTCATTTATTTGGGATGCGAGATATCACAAGGAGTTCGGAAATTAGGGGTGAATCGGGTTCAGGCAATATGTGCTATACCGACCCCTCGAAATCCACAAGAGTTAAGGTCCTTTTTAGGAATGTCAGGGTGGTGTCGGTTGTGGATTCCAGAATTTGGACTAAAAGCAAAACCTCTGTATGAGGCAGTCAAAAATCCTGAATTTAAATGGAAAAAATACAAGAAAAGGCATTTCAGAACTTGAAGCAAGCTCTAAAAGAGGCACCTGCATTAGGGTTGCCAGATCTCACAAAACCCTTTCAACTATATGTAAATGAGAGGCAAAGACTGGGGATTGGGGTGTTGACACAAAAATTGGGAACATGGAAGCGCCCGGTGGGATACTTCTCGAAACAACTGGATTCAGTAAGCGCTGGATGGCCTGGCTGCCTTAGAGCTGTTGCTGCAACAGTGCTTCTGATACAAGAAGCTAGAAAACTGACTATGGGGCAGAAAATGGAAGTGTTTGTCCCACATATGGTAATAGCAGTTTTGGAACAAAAAGGGGGGCATTGGCTCTCCTCTAGCCGTATGCTGCAACACCAGGCAATCCTTAGGGAACATGATGATGTTGAAATGAAGGTAACTAACCATCTCAATCCAGCCGAATTTCTTAGAACCACCCAAGAAGAAGGCAACCTGGTACACGACTGTGTAGAGACCATCGAACAGGTATACGCTACCCGCAAGGATCTAAAGGATGAGCCCTTAGACAAACCTGAATGGGAGCTGTATACCGATGGATCTAGTTTCGTGGAAAATGGAACCAGGTACGCCGGGTATGCAGTGGTAACTCTAAGACAGGTTATAGAAGCCAGAGCCTTGGCTCCCGGAACATCAGCACAAAAAGCTGAAATCCAAGCCCTCATCCGAGCCTTAGAATTGAGTCAAGGGAAAAGAGTAAATATTTGGACTGATTCTAAATATGCATTTGGGGTAATACATGTACATGGGGCATTATGGAAGGAGAGAGGACTATTAAATTCACAGGGTTCATCAATTAAACACCGAGAACAAATTGTGCAACTACTGGAAGCAGTACATAAGCCCCAAGCAGTGGCAGTGATGCATGTAAAAGGACACCAGCAGGGAGAAGAAAGAGCATTCCAGGGAAATTGTCTGGCTGACAGAGCAGCCAGACAGGCTGCTCGCGAGACTCTTACAGCACTACAGGGGGCGTTGCAGTGGAATCGACCTTTGCCTCTGGAGAATCCCGTCCACGATATACAGCCTGGAGACCAAGTCTACATAAAAAACTAGAATGTGGAACCACTAAAAGAAACATGGGACAGTCCCCGACAAGTGATTATGACTACATACACAGCCGTAAAGGTCCAGGGGATCGACAATTGGATACACTACACCCGAATCAAGAAAGCCCCGTCACGATGGGAAGTCCAACCTTTAACCGACACAAAACTGGTGTTCAGGGCAAGGCCTTGATTGCGATGTTAATGTTAAGCATTGCTCGTATCGGAGATGCTTTTGTTAAAGTTACTGTTCCTGAACCAACAGTAATTGTACCACAAAGGGCAAATGTAAATCTAACCTGTTTGTTTTCTGATGACCAGGGAGCTGGATTCAATGAAGTAAAGGCGAGATGGAAATTAATTACTACAAATGAGGTATTTTCAGAAGAGATTGTGACAATTTGGGACATGAAACAACAGAAAGGTAATACTACCCTAATAATCTCACACCTGCAAAAAGCTCAGGTTGGTCAATTTTCATGCATAGTATGGATTAAGAAAAGCTTCGATTATGGGAACCTAGATGTAAAATTTTGGCGGAGGGTTTTAAAACAGAAAGGCATTCTTATCCAATACAAGTAATACCCACAAGTATGGGAGTTGACATGGGGGATGGTCCTTCATTAAGAATCAATTGCACTCTCAAATTAGGGAATTTTTGCAGGATAAGAGAAACTAGAACGGTCCAACAAGCAAAAGAAACAGAAAATGTACAACAGGAATTGGGGCAAGAGAATTTGGTAGTGGGATTAGTTAGGGATTTTGGGAAGATGCAAAATGTAACAGCAATAACAGCGTGTTTGCCCTTGCCAAAGGCAGCAGGTGACCCTATACCATGGGGAATCATCCCATTAGGAGAAATGCCCCCAAAAATAGCAAATGGAACGAGAAAATGCAACAAAGAGCTACGAAATCGCACTAGAATAGTAGAAGAGGTTTATACCTATGGAAGACGGTAGTCAACCCCAGGGCAAAGATCAGAATGTTTAAAATTACCAAATCCTGTATTCACTAAAATAGGTCGATACAAAAATATTGGGTGGTGCACATTTGAAGTAAATCAGAAAAGGAAAAAAACCTGTAGTAGATTATTATTATGAAATAGTGTGTCAAGAGGGAAAAGAAGAGTGGGAACAATGGAAATCAATTTGGGGTCCTAGCCTACTGGAACCCTATAGTTATATCGGATCAATACACTGGTGTATCGAATGGATTGGGTCAAGGAAACAGGAACATCCAGGGGTCCTCGGGGCTGAAACAGTGCACCACAACAAACTAGCCCAAACATCAGGTTGGAATTGTAGTAAAGTCATAACCTGTGATACCCCAGAATCCCAAATTGGATTAGTACCCGTCCGGATGTTGTTAAAATGGGGATGTGAATGTCAGAGATACAACCATACAATAACGGGAGAATTAAAAGGAGCTTGGAAAGATTGTCAATCAACCACAGTACGAAGCCCCGGAAATTCAGTCTGGGTAATGGGACATGGCCAATGGACTACACATTTACCGATAGGTGGTCCAATTACTCAAATAACGTTAGGGATACCAACCTTATGTCCATTTTGGAAACAGTCCAAACTAACCAAGGAAGACCAAGAGAAAAGGACGAAAAGGGAATTAAGCCCTGAGACAGACGAGGCAGTAAATCTGGAGAATGAATGGCACAAGCCAGGGGAAAGTGTAAAATTCGGTTGGATGCTTGAATCTTTATTTGCACCTGTATCTACATACAGGAACCGGGAAATGTTATATAAATTACTAGGGCAAACAGAGAGATTGGCGGCAGTAACAAAAAAGGGATTTAGAGATCTTAATCTACAATTACAAGCTACAACCAGAATGACAATCCAGAATAGAATGGCATTAGATCTGCTCTTATTAAAAGAACACGGAGTTTGTGGATATTTACAAGGAAGAAATGATCACTGTTGTGTACATATCCCAAATGTCACAAAAGAAGTAAAAAAAAGATATAAGCCAATTAGAACAAATTGAATCAAAAGTACATGAAGTACAAAAGGATGCAGAACATAATTGGGTTGGAGCATTATTCAGCTCTTTGGGAATCCAGGTCTCTGGTTGGTTATCCTCAATTATTCAAAATGGAATAATGATTGTAATAATCATTGTAGTAATCATGATTATGTATAGATGTCTTTTAGGAATGATTGCTAAAGAAGGAACACACACACGACAAATCATGAAGGCCCTGACTCGGAAAGAAGTGATTCAACCAACTTCTCGAGACAACCCTCCACCATCATATCTAGAGACTATCACTTAGAAGAATTGAGCATCCTTGCAGAAGATTCTGAAGAATGCTCAAAAGGGGGGAGTTGTTACCGTATGGACTAGAAATCCTGAATATTAAAATATAAAGTGTATAAACCATAATAGTAGTAGTAATGCTAAGGCTTGGAGACTGCAGAGTAGGCCCTGGGAAACCAACTTAGGAATGTGCTGTGCTGAGAAAACAATTAGCAGAGAATGCAGAACTGCTAGTGATAAGGTTAAGGTATAATCATAAATAAAGTACTGGTGGTGAGTAGTGGCGAGAGAGAGAGATTAAGGGGGAGAACACTATAGTCCTAGGATAAGCAACCTTGAAGGATTTATGACGTAAAATGTTATCTACAAAGTGAATGTATCTATATTGTTTAGACGAATATGTACCTCTGCATGAAAACCGTTTGTAAAAAGGGTATAAAAACCCTCTGAAAAAGGGAACCAGTGGGATCCTGACTTTGGACGCGAGTCCGCAGGTCCCCGGGCCCCGAATAAAGCACCGCATAAACTGACACTCTGTTAGTTTGTGTTTTACTTGGGGTTTCGGGCAGCACCGCCTGGGTTATGGTGAATTCCTTTCCCCAAGCAACAGCAGAGTCTGAGCATCCCCTGAAGCCGCAGAGCGAGAGAGCAGCAGCTGTCCCCCGCCCTCCTTTTACCTGGGCCCAGCCAAACCTTTGTTTCCTCAAATACCCAGAAGTACCAGCAGTCAGCATTTCCCAGCAACTCATGGGGAAAATTCTATAGGTAAGAAGGAACAAAAGAAAAGAAACCTAACTGCCAGCACTGGGGTAACAGCTTGTTACTGACTAACCGGGGATATATAGGATATGTTTGTAAAACTCTATATAAAGAGATGTGTGAGTAAACCGGGATCTTTTCTTCGCTCCATGAAAAGACTGTGTCTTGTCTCTCAATCACGAGGTCACAGCGATCCCCGAGCCCTTTCACTGTCACCCAAAACCCCGCTGTGGGCTGGCCCGGCAGCGTGGACAGCAGGGGACGGGGACGGGGACGGGGACGGGGGGGTTCTGCCCCTCTGCCCTGTTCAGGTGAGACCTCACCTGCAGAGCTGCCTCCAGTCTGTTATAAATGAGAGACAAAAGTCTCGATATTCAGCAAAATTTTGGATTGCTTTATTTGATATAGAAAGAACAAGCAGCGCGCTGGGGAACGCGAGGGGTCACCGCCCACTCCATGGTCCACCGAATCTTGGTTTGCAGCCTCTTCTTATACTGTGGTTTCTCATTGTAATCAATAATTTTGGGGTTTTTTTGCTGTCATAATTTTGCTAGGTAAGCAGTGGTGGTCGAATAAACATCCTTACACAAATTCACAAAGCCTTTGGGTGATAATCAGTCACAGATAGCCATCTGGTCCTTGTAGATAACCACCAGAGAAGTTCTGGAAGTCTGGTCCTTGAGATAGGCAGCATTGATCAGCAAAGGCAGGAAGGGCTTTTTGGGAAGTTCGATTTCGCAAGCTGGTAGCCGATACAACTTATTTGAAAAGCATAACATAATATAACATGATGTAATGTAACATAATACAACATAATATAATATAACAAAGTGATTTTAAAGAGAATTATTTAATCATATAATTTCCTTTATCTAGTGTCTATGCTTCACTTCAGAGCTTAGTATTCTGGTTTATGCAAACCCCGATGCTTTTGTGATTAACACGAATCTTTTATCAATTGTCACAAGTCCAACATCAGAAGGATGTGGAGCTGCTGGAGTGAGTCAAGATGTGAAAAATGAGCTTCACTTTCCTGGTAAAAAGTTTAATAAAAGACAGTAAGAGACAAACAATAAAGCAAAAGGTAATACTGCCAGGTGCTTGGCATTCAGCCAAAAGCACCCCTGCTGTTTTGGAGATACCCCTTAAATTCATCAACCCGGTGCATATTCATAGACCTGTCATGCATATTTAAACTTTTCTAAAAACTTATTTCCATATTCCAGGAACTGTTTTGCATGGCAACTCCTTGAGTCTGCCTTTTTAGATCATGCGTGTTTCTTGGCTATGGTTTTAATTTATTTTTCTTATCAGTCTTAATTTGAGCTGTGGTCTTCAATTTCTACAGACGGTCCGTGCTGGTAGCTGGTACATCAGTAGCAGGTGTCTTTATTGGGTGTTATCCAGCCAAGCAGGCAGTTCACTTACTACAAAGACACTTTATCAGCTTACGTTACTCCTAAAGAAAACTATACCTTAAAAACCATTTCAACACCACACATATAGTATCCACCCTAATACTAGCAAAAAGCCAATACCATAATATGTATTTATAACAAAGAGAAGCCAAAGGGATGCTCCAAGGCCTGGAGTTCTTCTGCTCTGAGCCAGTCTGGGAGAGCTGGAGGTATTTAGCCTGGAGAAGAGAAAGCTCCAGGAAGACCTCAAGAGCCATTTCCACTGCCTATAGGGGCTCCCAAGAGAGGTGAGGGGTGTGAAAAACGAGCTTCACTTTCCGGGTAAAATGTAAAAAGTTTAATAAAAGACGATAAGAGACAAACAATAAAGCAAAAGATAATAAAGGCCGGGTGCTTGGCCTTTAACCTAGAGCACACACTAACTCAGAAAACATTTTGCTAAATGTATCAACATGTTGCATATTCATAGATCTTCATGCATTATTCAAAATCATCCCCCCAACCTGTAAATCAGCATTTTTAAAATTCCTCTTTGTGGCTCTATCTTGTGGTATTCCCTGATAATGGAAGATCAATACATTTCTTCCCTGGGGTTCCGGTGTCACCGATAATCCAAGAATGTGAAGAATTTTCTGATTATCTTTTTTACAATTCTCTGAGTTAGTTATATGAACAAAAGCTTTTTACATCAACGTGTTATAGTCCAAGAAAAATATATTTATCACACTACTATTTCTAAGTTTTTTTAATAGCAGAACTAAAAGAAACTATATTCATACAGCAAGGTTTTCCAACATTAGACAAGTAGCATTCTTTTTAATATTTGTGAAAAGCCAATAATATATGTACTTATAACAGGGGGGACCTTGGACAAGGGCCTGGAATGTCGGGACAAAAGGAATGGCTTTCCACTGACAGAGGACAGGCTTAGAAGAAATTCTTCCCTGAGGGCTGGTGAGGCCCTGGCACAGGTTGCCCAGAGCAGCTGTGGCTGCCCCATCCCTGGGAGTGTCCAAGGCCAGGTTGGAGGGGGCTTGGAGCAACCTGGTCTGGTGGCAGGGAGTGGAATAGGATGAGCTTTGAGGTCCCTCCAGCCCAAAGCAGTCTGGGATTCTATGCTGAGGTGAAACATCACCATAGGGATGACAAATCCAGGGCTTACCAAGCTGCCATCGTGTCCATTGGGTGGTCCCTGACAAGGTCAAAGGGCAGCTCCTGAGGAGACCGGGTCATCTGATTGGGCCAAGACTGCACGGAAATGGGGGTGGCTCCAGCCAGGAAGATGCATTGCTGCCACTCATTGTGATGGGCAACATGGAAAATAGAAATTTTGAGTTGCAAAATAGAACTTAAAGATTAACTAGCAAATTAGATAAAAGAATGTAAAAGTAGACACACAGGATGCTAACCAGAGCTGGAAGCAGCAGATAAACAGATAATAAGGAACCTAGGTGGGTTTTGTGGCAAAGAACAAGAAACAAGAAACAGCAGTGCATGCCCTAAGAGAAGTTCAAGGCAAGGGCACTTACAATTTTGGAGGCTCTCAGTGAATATGACCACCAGAGACTGCTTTAGACAACCCTTTAAAACCATAAAAGGACTTCCAGGAAGGGGCGAAGGTGGGTAAAGTAGTTCTAGGAAAAGTAATGTTTATGTAGGAGCTAGGAAGTGCATTGTGATGAATATGTATGACCATGGTGGAATGAACACCCCCTTGTAAAGTTTCATGGCACAAATTTGCTTAGAAGAGACATCCTTTGCATATAAATATTAGTCATTAATCAACAGTAATATTGGCTCCACAAGCTGGCCACTTCATACACCTGATGCAGCAGCACTGAGCCTGCTGGTTTGGGCAGTTCTCCATTCACTTCACCATTCACTCGGTCCATATCTCAGCAGTCAGGCTGTGAGGAGACTGCGTGGCTGTTGAATGTTTTGCAATGTCAGGCAACACCATCCCTGACCTCCCCTTATTCCCCTTATTCAATCAGGTTGGCCAGGCACCATTTCCCCGAGGGAAATCTGTGCTGACTGTTGCCAGTGCCCTTCCCCCTCAGTTGCTTGAAAGGGTGTCCAGGAGGATTTTCTCCATCACCTTCCCAGGGATTCCAAAGGAGCCGAGTAGCCTGTAGTTCTTCTGTAGACCCTCCTTTGTGCCCATCTTTAAGACTGGTGTAATGCTCTTTGAAGTTCTCAGGAACCACCTTCACTGGCCAGGCTTTATTGAAGCTCTTGCAGCTTCCTCTGGTCCTTAGACCTGGTGTAAGCCTGGCTCAAGAGCTCCCTAACTATTCTCCCTCTTCCATACTGCTTCCATCAGAATGTTTCTACACTCCTCCAGGATAACTTGATTCTTCTTCCACAATTTTTTCTTCCACATTCCTCCTTTCTGAGATGAGATTGATCAGAAGTTCTTGATTCAATTGATCTCCTGTCACCCAGGATTGTGATTCTGCTTTTCACCTTCCTAAGTTACGTTATTTTAAATTATGCCCTCAACCCTTGACCTTCTCATCCTCTGCCAGTTCCTGAATGTTTTCAGGATCGAGATTTCTTCCCTCCTATCAAAGGTCATAGGAAGATGAGTGAATTATCAACTGGGCAAGTTTCAACTTTGATCTGTCATCGTTAATGGAAAAATTGATCTGGGAGGTAAAGGAACTCACAGAAGCACAGTTTCAGCCCTTGCCTAGGAATTGTTCCTGATATCCACAAAGCAAGGGCTTCTATGGTTTGAAGAATACTCTTTGAAGGATCTCTACACCCCAGCTTTTACCTCCCTCAGAGTGCTCCTTCCCACAGTAGGTCACACCAGACTGGCACAGTTCCTATGCAGCTGACATCCATTGTCACCAACAACAGAACCACTTTTCCTTTACCCACCGCTAGTGAGGTGCACGAGGGAGCATGGATCGTTACATTTTTCCCACATAAGATATGGAACAGAAGTCCCTGTTGTAAATCCTGCCAATTCTTTCTGAATGTGTACATACGAGCAAAGATGCCTTGCAAAAAATCTGCCTTCCTGGATCCCTGGTGGTCAGTGGCACAAATTCCGGCAGTGTGCCCTGGAGGACAATGCTAAGTCCAGTCCTTTCTTACACCTTTGTTAGTAAACTGGGTGATGGGACAGAGTGCACCTCCCATAAAACCAGGAGGAGTGGCTGATCTGCCAGAGAAGTGCTGCCATCCACAGGGCTGCCAGTTCAACAAGGGCGACAGTTCAATGACAAGTGTTGAGTCCTGTCCTTAGGAAGGAGCAACCATAGGCACCAGTATCTGCTGGGGGCCACCCAGTTGGGAAACCAGAATTTGGCAGGGTCCTGCTGGAATCCAGGATGCCATGGGCCAGCAATGTGCTCCTGCAGCAATGCAGAACAGTCCTGGGCTGCACTGGGAGCTGTGTCGCAGCCGGGAGAGGGAGGGGATCCTTCCCCTCTGCCCCACACCAGTGAGGCCAGCCCTGGAGTGCTGGGCCCAGAGCTGGGCTGCCCAGTACAGGAGACAGGGACAAAGTGGACAGAGTGCACACAGGGCCAGGAAGGTGATGGAGGGACTGGAGCATCTCTGCCATGAGGAGAGGCTGAGAGAGCTGGGACTGCTCAGCCTGGAGCAGAGCAGGCTCAGGGCATCTCATCCCTGGGGATAAATACCCAGGGGGAGGCTGCAGAGGGGACGGGGCCAGGGACAGCCCCAGGGGCCACGGGCACAAAATGACACACACAGGAGGGGCCCTCTAAGCTCAGGAGACACTTCTGCACTGGGAGGGTAGCTGAGCACTGGGGCAGGTGCCCAGGGAGGTGGTGGAGTCTCCATGGCTGGAGAGACTCAAAAGCCACATGGACACATCCTGGGCAGCTGGCTCTGGGTGGCTCTGGTGGAGCAGGGGCTGGGCAAGGTGACCTCCAGAGGGGCTTCCAGCCTCCCCCAGCCTGAGATTCTGTGACTCAGAAAAAAAAGCTTGCAATTTCCTAAGGACAAATGAAAAAGCTCCAGACATGGCAGGCTTCTCCTGCCCTCACCAAAGTGGTTCATGTCACATGTCTCCCTTCTGCAGATTCCTCCCTGGAGTGAGGATGCCTCTCAAGGTCACTCCTTGAAGCTGAGAGAAATGTTTGCCCATGGTCATTGGTTTGGGTGAGTAGCATCAATCTTTCATTAAGAATTGGTTTTGCTGGCTTGGATAGAATTGCTACAATGTTGCTTCAAATATAATGCACTATCCCATAAGTTATAGTTCTCTATACTGGGTAGTAAGTAATTCTGATAAAGATCTTTGAGTTTAATCGTGATCATAATAGACTCTTTATTTGTCTACAAATAAATCCTTCATCCTATGGAACACAGTTGTATAAAGGTTCAATTACATCTATACTATCCTTTAAACATCAACTATTGACTAATTCTAAGACTGCATCCAGCTGCTCCCTGGCTCCTCTCTGAGAACTATAGGAAATCAGGAGGTCCTTTCTGCACTTGTAACTCAGCTGGAGTATCTCCTGCCTGCTCCCTGCACAGGTCTCCAGGTGGTCCTGGCACTCCCAGGCCAGCTGTGACTGCAGCAGGGACACCTGGAAGAGGCACAAGGCCCGGCTCAGACAAGCCCACGCTGGCAGGAGCATCCACAGCCTCACGGTACTGGCTGTCGGGGCAGACACAGCCTCCAACTCCAGCCCTCTCCAACACTCTGCCCTTGGGCAAGGGGAAAGGAACAGGCTCCCAGACTGGCCCTGAACACAGCTCAGATGATCAACAAGTCCAGTTCATGGCTGGAAAACCCTTCCCATATACATCCCTCAGCCACCACAGCTCTGTTAGAGAGAGTTCCAACAGCATTTAGGAACCCAACTCTGATTTCCAAAGCACACATTTGGACCACTGACCCCTTTCTCCACAGGCTGTGCATCAGGAGGGCTGCTGCTCCTCTGAGCTACTGGAGGACTTTCCTCCGTGAGCTGTGGGACAGCCAGCCCAGGCATGAGGGGAATCTGGGGTTTGGGGTTTTTGCTTTTTTCTTGAGGTGTTTTAACACTAAGCCTCATTTTACACCTCTCCATTTTTAAATTATACCTTACTTATGACTTTAACTTGTTTGTAGTTATTCATCTTTATTATGCTTCTACTAAACTGTACTTTTTTTGAGTGATTCTTAAAAGGATTTGGGGGATTTTTTTTCAGGGTTTTCTTGGTTTTGTCACGTTTTAATCCACAATGCACCTTTTCAACCCTCCATTGTTTAAATGTAACTAAAATATAGCCTTAAATATTTCATACTTATTCAAATTTATCAAATTTTCGTGAGTTTTGTTTTACATCAAGAAGGTTTGGACGCTTTTTTGGGTTATTCTAAGTACTCCCCAGCTGAGGGGAGTTTGGCTGAGGCCGGAACTGCTCCCGCCCCGCCCCCGTCCCGCCCAGCCAATCCCTGAGGGCGCTTTTCCCGCCCACGGTTTGGGCGGGAGCCGCCCCCCCATTGTCAATCCCTGAGGGGGGTTCGGCCGAGGTGGGAGCTTCTCCCCTCCCTCCTCTCTCCGATCACTCTGTCCCTGTCCTGCCTCGCTCCCAGTGCCCCCTTGTGACTCTGAATTCTGCCCAGCTGCCCCACTCTGCACTCGTTTGTACTGGTTTGTTCTCCCCCCTGCCCAGGTAGAGGAGCTCCAGGGCCCCCACGCCCACCCCCAGAGGGTAAACGTCACATCGCTAGAGGTTCGTGTCCATAAAGGAGGCAGAGGAGTCCTGTAAAAATCCCTTGATTCGAGCAAAGGGAGAGAGTCCATCAGGCATGTGTCCAGCGGGCTCTCTCTCAATTCTTTGGAGCAAGTAGCCTTCTTTTCTCCTCATTTCCCGGCCGCATTTCCTCCTCATTCCCTTTCCCCGTTGGCTGAGGTATTTGGAAGGTACTCGGGACATCCCAATCCACTTATCCATGTCCCCCTTAGTGTGCAACCTGTGTAAAACACACGATCCATGATCATTACAACTAGCTAAATCAATTGATGTTTTCTGTAAGCTTTACTGATTGACACGGATTGCTCCTCAGCCAGGTTCATGCTAAACTCCTGAACTTTGGGAAGAACAAAGACTTTATAGGACTGTGAGAGACGAGGTGATATTGTGTCCAACAGGGTCTCTCAATTACTTAGAGCAAGTCGCCTTCCTTTCTCCGCATTCACTTTCCCCCTTGGCTGAGGTATTTGGATGGTGTTATAAATGACAATATAATAATGGGTTTCGCATTCATGTATTAGATTTTGCGTGTCGATATTAATCACCATATTTTGTGCCATATACCAAAACCAGTATTTTTGATATGGTACAATTTATACTTACTCGTAACTGCTTTTAGTATAGTATAATTAGTCAGTTTATGTATGCACCACATAGTTTATATAAATAGAAGTGTGATAAGTACATAGTAGACTTTAGCAAAACCTTAAAATAGAGACTAGGTAACATTAAAATTCTTTTATATAACTAACTCAGAGAATGGTGTAAAACAATTCTGTTGTTTGTCACTTCTGCACGTTGGCCTCTCCAAGCGATAACAGTGACAGAAACCAGAACATGAGAGAAGAATTTATTAGTTCCTCGTTATCAAGGAGTGTGAAACAACAGGATGGAGCCACAAGAAGAAATAAAATATATTGACCTAATCTACAGAATGTCATGCAGAGAAGTCAGAAGTTAAAACCAAACAAAAGAGTTCCTGGAACATCAAAAACTCAAAAGAATATTTGAATCACGTATAAACTCATATATATGTGCCTCCAGCAATGTAACAATATATAGAGAATACATTTTAAGTTAAAGTATGTTCTTTGGCCGATTGCCAAAAACACCCCAGCGCTAGATATTTGTCCTTTGTTACCTCTTTTTAAACTTTTAAAAATTCTAAAGCGCGAACTTTGTTTTTACAGATGGTACTTGGGGCTTCCTGATTTGCCTATCCATGTCCCCCTTTAGTCTGTGCCCTCTGTAAGACACACGGTCCATGATCATTGCAATTTACTGATTTAATTAATTTATTTTAGAAAGCTTTACTAATGGACATAGACTTCTTCTCAGGGAAGAAGTACAAAGACTTAAAAGGGTTTTGAATATTAACTTCTCCACCCAGAGTGGACTTAAAGCAAATTAGAGGTCCCCAAACTCCTGTGTCACCTCCCCCAGAACACCAAAACCTCCCCAGAGACCCCCTAACCCTTGCTGTGCTGGTGGATGAGTGGCTCTATGTGTTTAGAGGTGGGGAGGGAGCTCGGGGATCCTGGGTGAACCCTAGGGGGATTTGGAGCCGCTACAGGACCTGGGGGCCTGGGGAGTTTGGGGGAGTTGGGGGAAATTCAGAATGGGGGGGGATATGGTGGCATTTGGGGGTCTGGGGTTGGCAGCTCTACATGACTGGAGGTCAGGAGGAGCCCTGAGGGGGTCTCTGGGGGGGTTTAGGGAAGGTTTTGGGGTTCTACAGGACCGAGGGTGGCTGGGGGGTTGGAGGTGCTGGAGGAATTTGGGGACGGATGGTTGGGAGGTTTTGAGGGGCTGGGAGAAAACTGACTCTATTTGTTTGGAAATGGGGAGGAGCTTCAGGGCATCTGGGGGGAGGTCTAGGGAGTTTGGGGGGGTCTAAATGGGCTGGGAGACCTTCAGGAGATCTGGGGAATCTGGAAATTTGGCATAGGGGAGATATGGGAGGCCTTGGGCAGCTGGTGGGCGACTTGTTCTATATCTTTGGAAGTGGGGAAGGGGCTGGGGGAGCTGATTTTGGAGCCCCTCCTAATTTTTAGGAGTCCCCCCAAGGCCACACAACTGAAGCCATTTTCTCCTCCCATCTGGGTGGGGGCTTTAGGGGTCCCATCTTCTTAGGGTCCAGGGTCCCTTCCTGATTTTGGGGTACCCTCACCGATTTTGGGGTCCCCTCCCCAGTCCACACATCCGAGGACATTTTCTCCTCAGAGCTGTTCCAGTTCCTGCTGTGAGGGGAGGCCCTTGGGAGTGGTTGGGGCTTGGGGGAGGAGAAACCCCCCTGCCCACCACCAGCTACTCCATGGTCTTTCATCACCCTCCCACACCCTTGTCCTCTATGGGTGGCACTCCACTGCTGGGGGGGAGCTGGGTAGGATGCTGGGGGCTCTGTGGGGGGATATGGGGGCAGTGGCCCTCCACCATCAGGTACAAGTGGTCCTGGGGTGGTCCTGGGCCAGGGCTAGGGGAATCTGGCAGTATCTGGAGGGGGCTGAGGGGGTCCTGGAGGGGTCTGGTAAGGGGGAGATATAGGGGGAATATGAGGGGAGACAGGAAACTGGGGGGTCCTGAGGGTGGATGTGCATGGATAAATGGGGGTATACAGGGGGTACAGGGTCCTGGGAGTATCTTGGAGGGGAGATATGGGGGGAATATGGTGAGCACAGGGAGCTGAGGACTCCTTGAGGAGTTTTAGGGAGTGCTGGAGGGGCTGGGAGGGGATATATGGGAGGCATATGGATGGTACAGAGTCTAGGGTGAGAGATATAGGAAGGTAGACAGTCCTGCAGGGGTCCTGGGGGTTCCAGGCAGTTTGTGGGAGGAGATCTGGGGGGAAGATATGGGGCAACAGGGAAAATGCACAGATGCAGTTTGGCCTGGTTTGGAGGAAGCACAAGCAAGGCCTTAGGACTAAACTCTTTATTGATGGAACAAGGGTTGGGCGTTGCCATTTAGAGGCTCTCCAGCTCTCCTGCCACACACCTCGCTTGCCTCAGACCAGCTTTGGGTTCACTGATCTGTGCTGTGCTCTGGCCTGGGCAGGGGGCTAGGGACCCTCTGGAGGAACTGACTGTCAGGAAAACTGTGAATCCACGGACGGGAGAGTGTCCTTATCAGGACAGCTCTCCTCTCTGCCTTGGGATGTGGCTGGGTTTGGGACAGGTCACTGAAAATTCTGTCTAGGGGTCAGTGCAGGCCTACGCCAAACAATCCATATTAATACAGAGTGAACAATCCAATCTGCCATGGTCCTTATGTCCAAAGTGTTGCCTGAGGTTGCTGGGTTCCTTTCTCTCACCAAATTCTCCTTCACCATTGCAGGATACTCAGGCTCCATGGTTTTGGCATAGCCAGTCCCTTCTTGGAGCTGTGGTCCTAAGGCAGGCAGCTTTACACCTGAGCTTGCTTCATGGCTCTGTCCTTCCAATGCTCCAGATGTTCCTGGCTGCATCTGTCTGTTGGAGACCTTACCCTTGGAAAACTCCAGGATTTCAGTGTACTCACAGCTGGAATCTCCTTCAAACTGAGAAGCTACCATGTATTTCAAGAGGCAGCAAACATTCTTAACTACTTGGAAGATGAGATTGTCAAGGCAAGCTTGTAAATGTGCTCTGTCTGAGGAGGCTGCTTCAGCTTCCTTGGATACGTCTGCTTGGGTGGCTTCTCCATCAACAGGCTGCTCCTTCTGCCTGGCTGCCCTCCTTGGCTTAGAAGCTTTGGGCTCCAGACAGTCCCCCAAGCTCTCCAACACCATTGCTAGAAGCTCTTTGGCCACTATTTCTATTTCCTGACGGTGGTCTAGAAATGTCTCTGCAGGCTCTGTTCTCTCGTAGCTGCTGAAAACACTTCCTCTGATCCCCTGGGCAGCATTCCTTAAAAAGTTGACACGCTGGTTCCGGGGAACCTTCAGCCTCACAAACACTTTATACACAATGGTCTCAACCAGCTCTTGGAGCTTCTGGGCTTCTGCTGCGGTCAGCTGCTCAAGGATAGCTTTAAAGAGGCCGTCAGCAGTGTTGCCTGGCTTCCTCTGGGAACCAGCAGCAGTGCCCAGCTCAGCTCTGGAGTAGGTTTGGCCCTTGTCTGAAGCTATTTTCCCTCTTCTTAATCTCCCTGATTTCAAGGGGGTCTCTTTGCTTTTCTGTGGACACAGGCAAGAAGGTTTCTGAGGCTGTGGCTACTGCTTCCCCCGGCAGGAAGAGTCAGTGGCTCCTGGCAGTTTGGGACCGTCCTTTAATTTGGCCAGAAGTGGCAGAAGCCCTTCCTGAAAGGTGACACCAGGCTGTGGGTCATGTTGCTCGGCCCCTGCGTGCTGAGGATTCCCGCAGGCCAAGGCCAGCACTCAGCTTCAGCCAGGCCACGAGGGCAGGAGAGAATGGCTTCCCTCAGCACCGCGTGTGCCTGCACATGGCCCTGCTGCCCGTGCCCAGCTCAGCGCCCTGCGCTGGCTCAGCTCCCAGCTGCAGAGTCCTTTCCCCACCCCAGCACCCGGCCCAGCAGCACAGCCCTGCACAGTCCTGTGCCCCAGGACACAACGCTTTGCCTACCTCTTGCTGCCCCAAGATCTTCTGTAACTGCAGCTTGATCCTGGTCAGGTAGTGCCTGTACTCACTGAACTCCTTCAGAGTGCAAACCACCTATGGAAGGACGACAGCAGAATCCCCCAAAGCCTGTCAAGCCACACAGACGGCCTTCCCCAAAACAGCCTGACCCCAGCAGGAGGGGAGCTGCCCCCAAGCCCTCTCCCCATATCCCAGTGTTGGGGCCACTGATGTCCCCCCAGCCAGGGCTGAACAGGCAGCGTGGGGCAGGCTGAGAAGGGCAGGACTGGGACTTGCCAGGGGGATGTTGGCTCTGCTTCTCCTCCCAGGGACACCAGCGCATGGCCCTGCAGGCGGCTGCAGCAAGGGCTGTGGGAGCCCTGCTTGAAGAGGGCTGTTCTAGATCAGCCCAACACCCAAACCTACCTTTTTGTCATGGGTGATGACGCCCCGTCTCTTCAGCAACTGCAGGATGTCCTTGCGCTTGTGGTAGTCCCGAAGATGGGGGTCATGCAGGCGGTTGTATTGCACTGGTGGTGCAGGGTTGTGGATGTAGGGATCATCCAGGTTGAAAGAAGGACATGGCCCGTTAAGCTGTAAGAGACATTTCCCAGAGTATGAAGGAGGCAGGAGAGAGCAGAAAAGAGGTGCCATGCGGTACTTGTGAAAAGAGCAAGGTACTTCGAAGGCCAACACTCTTCTCAGAGTGGGCACAGAGGCCCTCACAGAAAGACTATGGGGCTGTGCTATGCCAGGCTGGGCTGTGATGGGATGGACTGAGGGAGGAAGGACAAACCCCTGTAGCAACCCCACTAGTAAACAGACACCTTAGGCCACCAGGAAGAACTGCTGACCCATCCTCAAATGAACTTTCCAATCGAAAAGGTCAAGCCCAGTGCTTGAAATGCAACCAGTGAAGAATGGATGAAACGAGTCTCCCCAGGCTGGGCAGGCCCAAGGGCTGTGTCAGCTGCCTCTGCCTTTGCCTCCAGCAAGTCTCTGCCTTGCAAAGGTGCAGTGCAAGCTGGAGGAGCAGGAGGAGGACAGTGAGTGCATTCCTCAAGCAGAGAAACACAAATTCTTCCAAATATGCCAACAGAATAAGAAGGAGAAGGTTGGCGTTTTTCTCAAAGATGCACCGGAGTGTGGCTCGACATGGCAGGATGAGCTGGAGGGGTTCATTGCCCTAGCACCTGGACAAACAGAGCTGCCTGCTGCAGGCAGGGACCTGGCCACACACATGCACAGTGCCAGAAACCAGTGAAGAGACTGACAAGTGCTTGTTCTCTGTGTTCCAGGGAGCCTGGAGTTTCCCTCTGCTGCCTAGCCCTGCCTGACTGTAGGGCTGCAGCTCCTGCTGTAGAGGAGGTGGCCACAAGAACTGTGCTTGATGGGGACCCCATGAAAGAGGAGAGCTTTTCTACCCTCTTTTACTTCCTTTACCGTTTCCCCCAGCTTTCCCCTGCAGAAGACAGTCTTGGACTTGGGCTTCACATGGATCTTGACTCCGAGTGGGAGGTCCAGCAGGTCAGAATCCATCAGCCTGGTGGCTCAGTCTTCCAGGGGTGGAGTTCTGGTGCCGAGCTGGGGAGACACAGACACTCAGCAGTAGCTCCATAAGCTTCCTGCACAGCAGGTGCAGGAGAGCACAGGTCCTTAGGCCCTAGAGTAGAACCCCTGAGCCCCAGGCTCACCAGCTAAGCTCTCTCTATCAGCCCTCTGCTCTCCTCCCCTTAATTCCCAGTGCACTCAGCAGTGCCTCTGCCTTTTGGCAGGACACCAGCAGTGAGATGGAGCTCCCTGGCTCCTTCCAAGAGCTCTTGTGGTGCTGTGATCCCATGCTGACTCCTCTTACTCCAGAGGTCTCCCAGGGATAGAGCATTGTTACATCACGGTGATGTCACATCACCGGATTATCACATCACCGCACTGACATTGTGTCACACAGAAACTGCCCATCACATCTAGGGGGAGGGGGGCCCACCTGGAGTCCCCTTTGGACAGCCCTGTGGGCCACCCCTTCTGTGTGACCTGGCAGTGAGAGCTCCTGTCCACAGTCCCCTTCACCCCTGCCTGTCTTGTCATTCTGTGAGGCAAAGTGTCCTCACCAGCAGGAAGGAATGGGAGGAATTGCCACTCCAAAGATGCTCAGTTTGGGCACTGCTTTTTCCCCTTTCCCTTTTTAGACCTTCTTCTCTGTCATGGCCAAGCAGCCACAGCTGGGAAATTGCTGCAAACTGGATATTTGGCCCATCCCTGGCAACATGAGATTCCTCTGTTTTGAGAAACAGAAGAGAAGCACAGGCTGAGGGAAAGCCCTCTCCTCCCCTCTCCTCAGGCTCCCCTTCAGCCCAGACACCTCTCTGCTGCCTTCCCAGTCTCCCCTGCTCTGGCTTCTACTGCTCCTGTCTGCTCTTGTTAAGAATATTTTCATCAAATAATCGAATAATATAAAAGTGTTAGCTATGATTATAAGTAGAAAATGGTGAAATATAAGGTATAGAAATATTAGGAGTGCTGTGTTTGGAATGTGTAACCATAGAAACCTCCCCGGGAAGTTACTGGATCCTTCTGTTGCAGTCACGCTCACCAGTAACGCTGCTTGGAAACCCACTACCCTTCCCATCTTGATTTTAATATTAAGGATTCCAATCAGTAGACCTCAGGAGAGATGACCAATGATTGTTTTAGAATAAGAACAGTGATGAAGTTATTAACTATTAGAACCAATCAATGTAAAGGTTAAATTTAAGAGTAGGCATAGTATGTGTAGTATGTAAAAGAATATAAGTAATGATGATTCAGCAGAAAAAGTATATAAAATGGATGGGTTTTGTTTTCTAAGTGGAACACGTTTCTGGAGGAGTTATCCCCTGTGTTCCCAGTGCCTGAATAAAGACATGTCTTTTGGTATTGGGTAAGTTTCTTTTGTCCTGTTTGGTGACCCTCACAGTTCCTACCCCTTCTTGGCTGGATTTGGCGCAGTGTTCCGTGCCCATTCCTCCAGCCCGTCTGGTTCCTTGGGGCAGCTTTTATGCTGCAGAGCCCTGCCAGCCTCGCTTGTTGCACAAGGGCAAGAGCCAGGCAGAGCAATCTGTTGGAGGTGCAGTGATTGATTACCACGGGGCTCCTGGGAAACAGCGAGGGGCACAGCCCAGGGACGGTGTTCCTCTGCTCCCAGAGCAGTTTCTGGCACACGCTCCAGCTGCAGCTCTTCTCCAGCTTGGCAAGTGGAGGAGGAGCATTGGCTGCACCCCAGCTCCCCTGTGCCACATGTGCTGCTCAGCCAGGAGGGCCGTGAGCCCCACAGCACCTTCACACACACCCGCCCCTGGGGCAGTGCTCAGGCAGCTCCAGCAGCAGTCCTGGGAGGCCGAGTAGGAGGCCTTGTGTGCAGTTCCTTGGCAGCTGCAGAGCACACGTGCTGAGGAATACACCTGGTGCACGTAGCTTGGAGTGCAGCTGCAGTGCCAGCTCCAGGCTCAGCTCTGGCTGGCAGGAGCCTGAGGCAAGAGCCCATGACCTGCTGACCCTTGGCAGGACAAAGAGCCCGGGGACTTGTGGCACAGCCAGATCAGTGGCCACTCAGAGGCAGGGCAGATGGCAATCCTTGGGAGGAAGAGCTGAGACTTTGCTGTGCTTAGACTGTGAAGGTAACAAGCCAGGGGTTTAAGGTCCCTCCCTGGAGGCACCGGCTGTTTCTGTGTTCCTGCACCACAAATAAATTGCTTTGTGGAACGAGACACGTGAGACTTTGCTGTGGGAAACCTGGTCTGACTGTATGAGAGTGGAGGCAGTGCAGGGAGTTAATGAGGGCACCCTTCAACTCACCTGAGCCATCCACTGTGAAGGGGATTTGGTCCCAGTAGGACCAGTCTGGTGGTGGGAGTGTGACTATGAGAGTGCCTCCAGGATACTCAGAGAGGGAAGTTTCCTTAACAACAGGGCTGCCTGAGAGGTGGAGCAGAGCCCAGGCCATGCACCTGCTGGGCTGTGCCTCTAAGAAACCAGGCAAGGTGCAGCAGAATGCTCTGATGTAGCAGAGCATCACCCCTGCTAGAGAGCTTATTTATTCCTTGTTCTTGCTAATTGGTGGAATAACTTTCTAAAGACCACTTGTCTCATCAGGCGACATGGAAGTGACACTTGTCGCTGACAGTAAACATCTTGCTGTGGAAGCTAGGTGTGGAAAGATAAACTGCAATTTCTGACTGACAAACACTCTGTTTTACAAACTATGAAAGGTACATCAGACTTGCACAAAGCAGAAGTTTTCTGCACATTCCCTGGAAATCTCTGGGGATCTCTACCCAGAACTGGGATGCTGCCTTGCAGTTACTCTTCGAAGGGTTGAATGAAAGGACTCTGAACACCATAATCAATTTGATGGTAAATTACCTTGACTGCTAATCTATACTATTTCTTTGCTAGCTATAATATAGTTACTTTAATGTTTTATGTAATGTACTGTAATTGACACTGTTTTATGTAATCTACTAGTAGTTCTTTGTTTTAACCTGTGTAGTAACTCTGCTTAAGGCCTTTTGTCTCTTACCGCCTATCTATTCAATAAATAACTAATTTGTATATACAGACCTGATGAGCCATTTCTGAGGACTTGCAGGCTGAAGTGATTTAGGTGGGGGACACCTAAATTCAGGCTGCTGCCAAAAATATGGGGCAGGGCTTGTCTGAAGCTCCCACTCGATCCTCAACACCCGGTCAGGGGAAGGCAGCTAGGCAGAAGAGGAAAAGGAACAAGTTAAACCACACCCCAGTTTTGTCAGATCCCTCTGTCTGCGTGCCCATGCTCTTGGACTTGACCTCAGGGATTTGGGTAGGTACATAGCGTTGGGAAAGGGAGGGCAAGGCAAGGCAAGGCAAAGGCATGAGCAGACTGGAAGAATTGTCTCATGACTTGGCTGTCACAGGAGAAAAGCCTAAAGGTGTAATTGTTGACAGTTCCCACTGGATGGCTCCTGAAGCCCAGTGGGGACACAATGCTGAGCACAGCCCGCAGATTCGATCCAGCTCCAGCTGGTCTCTCATACCACAGCCCGGTGTTACCAACCACAACAGAATGATAACCTTAGCCCAGAGCCAGCGAGGATGAACATTCCCACGGGACCACACACACCAAGAAGGGTTTTATAAAATGCACCTGGGAGTGCATGGACAGGAATTCTGAGTGCAAACGGTTTTATGCAAGAACATAAAAAATCAAACCCAAGCTTTGCTTAAATCAAACCCAAGCAATGACAAAACAAAGACATGGACAAGTTGCAAGTCCTGCGTGAAGAGTGAGCAGCAGACGTTTCAAGAGAAGGTCAAATGTGACCCCAAATATTGAATAACAGAGTCAAAATGCTACATTTCCATGGTGTCTTGGTTTGAAAGACAGGTATTTGCTAAGAAAAGGCAAGAACCCCTTTCTTGACATGGAGAGTGCAACTCCCTCCCTTCCAATTATTATAGTTTGAAATCAGAGGCTTTCAGGCAGAAGATATGGGGATAGGAATGACAGTTCTTTACTAATATACCTAACAAGGCAAACAGCACAAACAACAACAGCTATAAAAATTGACAACAAAACAGAACAGTATAACTCAGTTCCAGTCCCTTTCTGGCCACAGGCCCTCTCTCCCTGTTCTCAGATACCGGTGCTGTGGGGGCAGGGCAGGTCCCACGCAGTTGAAGAGGGCTGGAGTGATGGCGGCAGCGGCCCAGGGGTGAGAGGGATGGAGGAGCAACTCCCCCCTCATGGTGTCGGTCGTGGTGCTCGGCAAAGTGTCCGGAGGTAGTAGGATGAAGCAAGAAGGCAGCACTGTGATGTCTGACTGCAGGAAAGCATGGCTCCGGGGGTTGGGATTGTGGGAAGGGTGGTAGGTTGAAGACTGGCCATCTTTCTCTGACTCCACGAGCGAGTGAGAGAGCGAGAGAGAGCAGGCCTCTGCCCCACCTGTCCTTTTCCAATGTTCCCCTTCTCCCCACCCCTCTGCCAGAGGAGCTGTTACCCTTGCTATCTGAGCTAAGGTGTAGTCCCAAATACTTTTCATAACAATGGGAAAAATTCCACAGAAAGAAAAGGGGAAAATTCAACCCCCAACACACGGGAAAAACAGGTCTTTTGGACAGAGTGGATCCGATGGCCTGGCACATCAGAGCCACAGAAATATGAGGCATTAGTTTATACTGGTTCACAGTGTATCCTAATACCATCCAGACGTGTGGGGGAAGAACCTGTTTCCATTGCTGGGGTGACGAGGGGATTACAGGAATTGACTTTGCTGGAGGCTGAGGTGAGCCTGACTGGGAAAGAGTGGCAGAAACATCCAATTGTGACTGGCCCAGAGGCACCATGTATTCTAGGCATAGACTTCCTCAGGAATGGCTATTACAAAGACCCAAAGGGACTCAGGTGGGCTTTTGGAATAGCTGCTATAGAGGCAGAGGGCATTAAGAAATTGAACAGCTTGCTTGGATATCAGAACACCCAACTGCAGTGGGACTCCTGAAGGTGAAGGAGCAACAAGTGCCAATTGCCACTTCGACGGTGCACTGCTGGCAGTGTAGGATAAATTGAGATGCTGTGATCCCCATTCACAAGATGATCCATGAGCTGGAGAGCCAAGGAGTGGTCAGTAAGGCCCACTCACCCTTCAACAGCCCCATCTGGCCTGTGTGCAAGTCTGAAGGAGAATGGAGATTGACTGTGGGCTATCGTGCATTGAATGAAGAGACTCCACGCTGAGTGCTGCTGTGCCGGACATGCTGGAACTCCAGCACAAGCTGGAGTACAAGGCAGCAAAGTGGTACGCCACCATTGACATTGTCAATGTGTCATGATCTGCCAACACTGGCAGGGGGCATTATGGTTCGTTTTGATCTCAGTGTGCGAAAGACACAGCAGGGGACAAACATCAGTTTACTCACAGCAATGCATTTTTATTGAATGTTAACAACTCACTTGTGATAGAGGAAGAGATAAAGGAAACAAAGTAAAGAGAGAGAGAGAGAAAGAGGGGGTGGGAGAATAGCTACCAACAGATGAGACAAGTCCTAGTGGTCCTCTGCCAATAGATGGGCCTTCCATCCATGGGGAGATCTCAAAGCTTTCTCCAGACAGTTACTTTTAGTACTTTTATAGTCCTCTTCCAAAGCGAGTGGCTTCTGGCCAAGAGGTGGGGAGATTTATGGACCATTGTGAGATACTCTGAGAAGCAGGTGTAGATGTGCTGAACATGCAGTTTTCAGTTAGTGCCTGCTCGAGAGCGGTGTACCATGACAGCACAGCACAGCGCACCTGCAAACAGTCACTTGGCAAGCATCCACCTCGACCAGGCCAGAACTCCTGTCTGAAGCAGGTGGGGGGGTCCTCAGGGTCTTCTTGAGATGGGCGTGAGGCAAATGAGGGAAAGTCAGGACCATCTCTTACAGGGGGTTCCTGAGGGGCTATGTTGAGGATTTGAGCGATTTTGGGGGAATCTGAGGGATTTGGGGGAGTCCCAGGTGGGGTTAGGGGGGTCCCTGAGGGGTTTTATTGAAAATTTCAGGAGTTTTGGTGGTTCCCGGGTAGATTTTGGGGTGAATTTGGGGGATTTTGGGGGTCCCAGGTGAGGATTTGGGAGTTCCAGGTGAGTTTTGGGATGAATTTGGGGGATCCAGGTGGATTTTCAGGTGAATTTTGGTGATTTTGGGAGTCCCAGATGGGTCTTAGGGTGAATTTGGTGGATTTTAGGGTATCTGGATGGGTTTTGAAGGGGATTTGAGGCATATTGGGGTGAATTTGGGAGGTTTTAGGGGGACTGGGTTTTGGGGGAGATCTGAGGGATTTTTTGGATTCCAGGTGGGATTTTGGGGTGAACTCTGGGGATTTGGGTATCCCAGGTAAGGATTTGGGAGTCCCGGTTGAATTTTGGTGTGAATTTTGGGGATATAGGTGGAATTTTGGTGTGAATTTGAGGAATTTTGGCAGTTACCATGTTTATTTTGGGGGTCCCAGGTGGGAATTTGGGGTGAATTAGCAGGATTTTGGGGTGAATTATGGGGGATCCAGGTGGAATTTTGAGGGTCCCAAGTGTCACGATCCGCTATTAATACAGAGCGGGGGTTGTGATGGTTCGTTTGATCTCAGAGGTGAAAACAGGCGAAATGCAGGGGACAAAATCAGTTTATTCAACAACAGCAATGCATTTTTATTAAATGCCAACAACTCAGTAGCGATAGAGGGGAGAGATATAGGAAAAAAACTGTAGAGAGTAAAAGAAGGGGATGGGAAAATAGCTACCAACAGACAAGACAGACGTCCTCATGGGCCAGCCAATAGACGAGTCTTCATCCGTGGGGAGTACTCAGGTTCTTCTCCAGAGGGTCGATCTTTTATAGTCCTTCTCCAAAGCGAGTGGCCTCTGGCCAAAAAGTGGGAAGATTTATGGACCATTGTGTGGTGCTGCAGGAGACAGGTGCGGTTGGGCAGTACATGCAGTCTGCAGTTGGTACAACACAGTCTCTGGTTGGTGCCACAACAGCACAGTCCAGTGAACACAACACACCAGGACACAGTCACTTGGCAAGCATCCATCTTGGCCAGGCCAGGAAACCATTGTTCAGAGTCAGCCTGGGTAGGGGTACTCGAGGTCTCCTTGAGACGGTCGAGAGGCAAATCTGTGGGGTAAATCTGTGGGGTAAATCTGTGGGATTTTGGGGTGAATTTGTGGGATTTTGGGCCATCTGCATTGGTTTTGGAGGGATTTGAGGGAGTTTGGGGGTCCCAGCTGGGGTTTGGTGAGCCTGGGTGGGTTTTGAGAAAGATATGAGGGATGTTTGGGGTTCCTGGATGGATTTTGGGGGTATGTGAGTGATTTTGGGGGGTCACAGATGGGTTTTGAGGTGAATTTGCAAAATTTTGGGGATCCCTAAGGGATTTTGTTGAAGATTTGAGGGATTTGAGGGGAATATGAGGTGGGGTTAGGGGAGTCCCTGAGGGGTTTTGTTGACAATTTCAGGAGTTTTAGGGGTTCCCAGTGGGTTTTGGGGTGAATTTGGGGGATTTGGGGGGGATCCCAGGTGGATTTTGGGGGAATTTGAGGAATTTTGGAGGGTTCCTGAGAGATTTTGTTGAGATTTTGGAGGTTAAATTTGGAGAACAGCTTAATAATTCAATTTAAAAGTGATTTAAACCCTCTCCCCATGCCCAGGTTTCTCTTTTTAACAGCCAAAACAGCCTTGAATCGCTCACTATGGTGCCAATTAGCTCCTTAATTGATCGCTGAGAACCCCCTGCACCTAATTAGGTTAATTAAATTAATTAAATGAAAGAATTAATGGCTTCAGCTGCCGAACACGAGCCAAACTTCGACTGCTGCCACCTCTACCCTGAGCCTGAGGGTGCTTCACCACCCCTTTTATCACCTCAGTGTTATACAGGGACCCTGCGTCAGGGATGTGGAAAGGCGCAGCAGAGGTTCGCTATGTTGGGCGTGGTTCTATGTGTGTGCTTACCCCTACAGGTCCTCAGTGGGTGCCGAGCAAGTGGACACGGCCAGCAGTAAAGGGGCCCGATAACCTGGGGCCAGACAGTGCTTCTTTGGGAACAACACTGATAGAACTTGGTGGCACAGGAGATTGTTGTCAAGGATAAGCAACAAGGACTGAAGTTTCAGTTACCACCAAGACAGTTACTAAAAAGACTATTAGTAGAGAGAATTACCCATGAAAGACAGCACTCTAAACTGCGCTCTGTGTGTTGGAACATTCATGATATATGTAGGTCTTAGGTATGCTTTGTATGTGGGAGATGTCTGGGAGTTTACTGGTATTATAGAAAAGGAGCTCAGTAGTAGAATTACCAGAAGAAGAGGAAATGGAAAAGAATTTGAGTTATAAAAAATTGGTGGTTATTATTGTCAGCATTTTGGCAGTAGAAATTCATGGCTGGGTACCTGCACAGTCAAAAATGAATATTTGGCTCACCATGGCTAATTTGACTGCGCGAGACTCAATTTGTTTAGCCTTGGCCTCTCCTGGAAATCCATTTTCAACATGTTTGCTAGGCCTACCGGCTGACATATGACCCTGTCCTTCCGGCATTCCAGCATGTAATTCTTCCAATTTGAATGCTAGCCTTCATAGCTGGGATCAATGGGCACCGCATCTCCCTACAGCCTCCGCAGAGCCACAAGAATTGGAGCTTTTAGGGTCCGTAAAGGTGGATGGCTTTAATTGGACAAATGCACGGTGCAAAGACCCAGGTTGTAATTTAGCTGCTGTTAATGTGAATTCTTCCTTACTGGTATATGGCAATGAGTCACTTTGGTGTGGTTATACGGCTCCCAATTGATCTGTGTCAAGTAATACTCTGGATACACTGGATACTTTCTTATTTGTGGTGATAGAGCTTGGTCCGGAATTCCTTCTCAGCTGAGAGGTGGACCTTGTACACTGGGGAGATTGTCATTGTTGACACCAAATACATCAATGATTTAAAATGTATCCAGGCATCACAGAGCAAAACGTATGACTCACCAATTTAAGAGTGAATGTAGGGACAATGTACATTTTGGTTTCCTGGTGGAATAATAGCAGCTTCAGCTTTAGCACCCGGAGTTGCTTCCTCAGGTGCCTTAGCAACCCTAAACAGGTTAGGCTGTTGACTTGCAAAGCAAACCAATGCAACATCACGAGCCTTGTCAGATCTTTTGTTAGATGTGGACTCTGTTAGACATGCTATGCTGCAAAATCGGGCAGCAATTGACTTTTTGCTATTAGCTCAAGGACATGGTTGTGAGGAATTTGAAGGGATGTGTTGCATGAACCTATCTGATCACTCTCAGTCAATCCATAGGCAAATAACAGATCTTAAGTGGCTTACTAAACAGCTTCAAATTCAGGAAGGGTTGGGCCTGGAAGGATGGCTGAAATCCCTGGGTTTGGGACCATGGCTTACTAGCCTGGTACAGCACCTGATCACCATAGGGATAATTGTATTGATTGTGATTATCTGTGTGCCTTGTTTGATTCAATGTTTGAGAAGGATGATAAATGATTGTCTTGGTTTGAAAGACAGGTATGGTCTAAGGAAAGGCAAGAGCCCCTTTTCTGCAATGCAGAGTGCAACCCCCCTCCCTTTTAATTATTTTAGGTCCAAATCAGACGCCTTCAGGCAGGAGATAAGGGGATAAGAATAACAGTTCTTTACTGGTATCTAACAAGACAGAAAACAACAACAGCTATAAAAATTGGCAACAGAACAGAACAGTATAGCTCAGTTCCAGTCCCTTTCGGCCTCAGGCCGTCTCCCTGTGCTCAGTTACCGGTGCTGGGGGCAGGGCAGGTCCTGCGCAGTTGAAGAGGGCTGGAGTGATGGCGGCGGAGGCCCAGGGGTGAGAGGGGATGGGAAAGTGACCCCCCCCCTCACGGTGTCGGTTGTGGTGCTCCGCAGAGTGTCCGGAGATAGTAGGGTGAGATGGGAGAGCAGCAGAGCGATGTCCAAAGGCAGGGAGCGTGGATCTCAGTGCTGGGATGGCAGGGGGAGACGCCAGAGCGGAGCCCAGGCTGTCTTCCCACTTCACGAGCCAAGCGAGAGAGAGTCCCCCCCCTCCAGACCCCCGTCCACCTTTCCTTTTCCGGTTCCCCCCCCTCCACCCACCCCCCTACGAGAGAAAAGTATCTGTCGTTTCAAGGTGTAGCCACAATTACTTAGCATAACAATGGGAGGAATTCCACAGAAAGAAAAGGGGAACAATCCAACCCCCAACAATGATGCTACAGCAGCAGCTACTCAGTGAACATTTGTGTTGGTTTGAAAGTAAAACCAGTGCGAGACTCCAAGTCAGTAATACAATTTAATAGGAGAAAAGAGAAAAAATAAAATACATGCAATAATATAAAAGAAACAACCACCGACACAGTCAGAAATACAACCTGACACCCTGTCAGTCAGGGTGTTGGTAGCAGTCCGTATAAATGGTGGCTGCAGTCCTCCTGGATGACAGATATGATTCAGTTGAAGCAGTGCTTCTGTAGAAGGTGCAGTTTTCCTCTGAAGATCCAGCGATGATGTGGAAATGGTCCAACTTTCCTCTGGGATCCAGTGGAAAGGTCTGTCTTCGTGTCCCAAACCCCAGTTTTTATCTAGGTAGGAAAGGCTTGGCTCCTGTCCCTGCCTGGGGCATCTCCCAATGGGATGATGTAATCTTATCAGTCACACAATAGGACTTAATGGCCCATTAACGGAATATATCTTCTGGAGGAAGGATGGGTTGTGAAAAGGTAAAGATGATCATCCCCTGATCTTATCAGATGGCACATCAGCAGAGGAGATCTCCCACAGAGATAAGGATCACCACCCCTCCCACATTTGAACAGATGGTGATAGAATACACATTTTTGCATTGTACCCCAGGACAGCATTGCTTGTACAAAAAGGGGAAATTGTTGAGGAATGGCTTACTGATCAGGGTCATGGGTCTTTGGAGGCATTGTTCAAACAATCCCCTTGTTGATCAGAATAAGACAGGCTGTACATCATTTCGCAAGTGTTATAATATGTGCTGATGTGACAAGGACGCTGTAATCTTGTCATCCTGCTCTATGTAACTTTAAAGAAGTTTCTCATGAAAACAAGAAAGAACCCTGGCAAGAAGAAGCAGCAAGGCAGAAATCTGTATGTAAGCTGTACCTGTTGCTTGCTAAGTGTATAAAAAGCCATTGTAACAGAGAATAAGCAGAGCTTGCTTTATCAATCATATTGATTGTCTGCATGCCTCCCCTCGCCGTCGCTTGTGCCACCCCACAATCAATGTACTGCAGATGTTCTGGAGCTCCACCCTTCTCCAGTGTAGCCTGGATCAGCCCGTGGCAGATGGTAGTCTGGGGCAGTCAGTTCCAGGTGTACTGCACACCCCTCCAGGTGAAAGCAAACTGAGGCCTGCACTCTGCTGCCAGAGGAATGGAGAAATATGCATTGGCAATGTCAATGGTGCCGTACCACTTTGCTGCCTTGGAATCCAGCTCATACTGCAGCGCTCAGCGGTGGAGTCACTTCATTTAAGGCGCAATAGTCCACAGTCAATCTCCATTCTCCTTCAGACTTGTGCACAGGCCAGATGGGGCTGTTGAAGGGTGAGTGGGTTTTGCTGACCACCCCTTGGCTCTCCAACTCACGGATCATCTTGTGGATGGGGATCATGGCATCTCGATTTGTCCAATACTGCTGGTGGTGCACTGTCAAGGTGGTAATTAGTATCTGCTGCTCTTCCACCCTGAGGAGTCCCACTGCAGATGGATTTTCTGACAGTGCAGACAAGGTGTTGTCTTGGGGTGACTGTATGATGCCTATATCCCCAAAATCGTCTGTTCTGTTAGTGTTGAGTATTAAATTCTACAACTTTAAGACTGGTTCCAGGAGTGGAAGGGCAGGGGGAAGAAGAAGAAGTGCAGAGTTTGCTATCAGAGATTGCACGGGCTCCCCCGCATTCCTGCTCTGAGACTGTGTTGTCTGCGGTAGACAGCGGGAGAAAGAGAGCTCTCCTTTGCTCTTGGTTTTTTTTTTGCTGGCTAGCTGAGGCAGAGAAGACCCCTGGATTGTTTTTTTTCCTGTTTTCCTAGAACTGTTTAAACCTGTTTTAGACTGAAAGCCCAAAAAAGCACCAGAAGCTCACACCTGTGGCCCACCAGGCCCGGCCTGGGCCGCGCATTCCCCAGCACCAGAGGGACTGAGGGCAGACTGAGTAAGCCGGGCAGCCACGGAAAGAACTCTAGTGAATCTGTCATCCCCTCGGAACGGCGAAAAGTCTTGCTGTTTAATATTGTCATTGTTGCGCTGGGAGGTGTGTTGCCTGTTGAATAAACAGTTCTTTTTTTTTTCCACTTCTCTCCAATTTCCCCCCCCCCCTTTTCCCGAGGGACCTCATTCAGAGGTTTCCTCCCAAATTTGCCCTAAACCAAAACAAATAAAATTGGCGCCCAACGTGGGGCTCGAAAAAGTGGAAAAAAAACCTGTTCTGATTGCATTTTGATTATATTTACTCTGTGTTGGGGTAAAGCAGTCAATAACCATGTTGTTTGAAGTCATAATGTCTACTGTGTCTGTTGAAGTAGAGGCCTTTACGGGTCTCGGGTCCCTAGGCTTTTTTGAGGTTTTAATACCTTTCTAGTCTCTAGGCTTATTTTCTTATCCAGAAATAGCTCCAATAGTGTCCCTAACATGCAGTTTTTTCAGTAGAAGAGCACAAATTAAAATAGCTATTGTACTGGGCTCAGTAATAATGATTTATAGAAAGTTCATAAAGCTACTAGAGTTTGTTCTAGGTAGCTGTGGTTTATGGTTTCTTCGTCCTACCCTGCATCCCAGTCCTAATAGCATGTTTTGGGGGTTCATTAGTAATTGCACCCAGTTTGTTAAAAAAAGAGCAGGGGATGAGGCTTTTCAGCCTTTGCTTTCTTTTTTCTCCCTTGAATCTGTTAAATCAATTTTTTAAAATGTTCAGTTTCCCCTAAATATCAAGGAAACTGCCGTCCTGGTATTTAATCTAGTAAGCTTCCTCTACACAGTCTGCACCCTCTCTAGAGTGAGGGCTGAAGTGTCCAGAAAAGCTAATGGAATCCCTGGCCCAAGAGTAGGCCCAGGTGTGGAAAATTCTGAGTGGTGTGGGGAATGGGAAAAAATGGACAAAACCCTGAAGAAATTTTCTGATCCCCCAGCCTGGGAATTTTCACATAAACAAATTCAAAACCCAAACAAGGTGGGAAAATACCTGAAAAAGAAGTGCCATAACAATTCTAATAAAAAAAGGATCATTGCAATAAGCTGGGCCCTAACATACGCTTATCGCACACTGCTAAATACTGTAAGACAACAGAGAGAGGCAGGGGGACAGGGAAATAAACCAACCAATACCCCAGTCACTCAAGTTGTAGCTAAACCAAATAGTAAACCTAAACCACTGGCAGTGGCTACAGGAAGAAAACACACCAGCAAAACTAATCGGCCAGTGGACAATGATAATGAGGGGGAAGGACCCTCAAGGCAGGTTTCCAATACAAAATCAAAAATCAGAACAACTGGCACAGAACCAGAAGCCAATATTGAGTCCCTATCTCTGAAAGACCTTCGTGGCCTGAAAAAAAATTACACCCGACGACCTAATAAATCTATAATTAGTTGGCTAGTCCGTCTCTGGGATGCTACAAGCGAGGCTACAATTCTGGATGGCACTAAAGCCAGGCATTTGAAATCTGTGTCACATAATCCAGTTATTAACCAAGGAATAATAAGGGGGGCTAACCCTCAGAGTCTCTGGGCACGGGTCCTGAAAAGTGTGGCACAAAAATACCTGTGTACAGACAATCTCTATATACAGCAAACCCAATAAAAAACCATAGAACAAGAAATTCAACACTTAAAAGAAATGGCAGTAGCAAAGATTGTCTTTTCAAATAACCTAACAACTAAAAATCCGAACTTAGTACCATGTACACCTGTGATGTGGCGAAAACTTGTACGACTTGGGCCACAAAAATACTCTTCTACTTTAACAATAATGAAGGGGGATGACAGGGAGGAAACCGTGCTTAATATAACAAAAAAACTCCGAACATATGCAGATGCTGTGCATGGCCCAACACATGCCAGAATTGCAGCTGTGAAAACACGTCTGCGAAAATTAAAAAATAGAATGAAAGAAAATCATAAAAGACTCAGGGAGAAAATTAAAGAGGACATTCTCCAAATCTCGACTATACGGATCAAAAGTTCTAACCCCAAACATAAACGCTCCCCAAATGGGGAGAGAAGACTCTTCCCACAAGCTAAATTGTAGTCTTTCCTGCGTAATTCTGGAAAAAACATGAAGAAGTGGGAGGAAAAATCTACTACTGCTCTAGTAAAACGGGTACTTAAACTGCAAAACAACGAAATGCAGAGAAGAAGTTCCACTAAAAAGAAAGCAGCTCCAGTTGCCCGTAGCCAAACTGCCAAGTACGATGATAATAATAACGATAATAATGATATGTCCGATCCCCTTAAAGAAACCTCCAAAACATATACTCAAAAAAAGAAGAATAACCAGGCTTAGAGAAGCCCTGCCTCTAGCCAGGTAGAGGCTAAAAAAAACCGTGTTTTTTAAACTGTGTGGATTCGTTAGCCTGGCACATCTAAACCACAAAAATATAAGGCCTTGGTTGACACCAGTTCGCAGTACACACTAATCCCATCAAAACATGTAAGAACAAAATCTATTTCTATTACTGGTATAACAGGGGGATCACAAAATTTTACTTTAGTAGAAGCGGAAGTGAACCTGACTAAAAATAAATAAAAAAAACACCCTATTGTAACTGGCCCAGGGACCCCACGCATTTTGGACATAGACTTCCTCCAAAATGGGTATTTCAGAGATCCAAAGGAACTCAGATAGGCTTTTAGAATAACTACTATAAAAGCAGAGAGCATTAAACGATTAAACACCTTGCCAAGACTATCAAAAAACCCATCTGCAGTGGGACTCCTGAAAGTAAAAAAGCAACAAGTGCCAATTGCCACCTCAACAGTGCACCGCCGGCAGTACCGGACGAATCGGAATGCCGTGGTCCCCATCCACAAAATAATCCGTGAGCTAAAAAGCCAAGGGGTAGTCAACAAAACCCACTCACCCTTCAACAGCCCCATCTGGCCTGTGCGTAAATCTAAAAGAGAATAAAAATTAACTGTAGACTATCGTACATTAAATAAGGTGACTCCACCACTAAGTGCTGCTGTGCCAGACATGCTAAAACTGCAGTACAAGCTAAAGTCCAAGGCAGCCAAGTGGTACACCACCATTAACATCGCCAATGCATTTTTCTCCATTCCTCTGGCAACAAAGTGCAGGCCTCAGTTCGCTTTCACCTGGAGGGGTGTGCAATACACGTAAAACCGACTGCCCCAGGGGTGGAAACACAACCCCACCATTTACCATAGACTAATCCAAGCTGCACTAAAAAAAGGTGATGCTCCAAAACATCTACAGTACATCAATAATATCATCGTGTAGGGGAACACAACAACAGAAATATTTGAAAAAAAAAAAAAATCATCCAAATTCTCCTAAAAGCTAGTTTTGCCATCAAAAAGAACCAAGTCAAAAGACCTGCCCGAGAAATCCAGTTCCTGGGAGTAAAGTAACAAAATGGACAACGCCAAATTCCCACTAAGATCATCAATAAAATCACTACAATGTCTCCACCAACCAGCAAAAAGGAAACACAAGCTTTCCTAGGTACCATAAGTTTTTAGAGAATACACATTCCGGAGTACAGCCAAATTATAAACCCTCTTTACCTAGTCACCCGCAAAAAGAACAATTTCCACTGGGGCCCTGAGCAGCAGCAAGCCTTTGCCCAGGTCAAACAGGAAATTACTCATACAGTAACCCTTAGCCCAGTCAGGATAGGACCAGATATAAAGAACGTACTCTACTCTGCAGCCGGAAACCATAGTCTGTCTTAAAACCTGTGGCAGAAGGTGCCTGGTGAGACTCAAGGGCGACCTCTAGAATTCTGAAGTCGAAACTACAGAGGGTCCGAAGCCAACTACACTCCAACAAAAAAAGAAATCTTAGCCACCTATAAAGGAATTCAAGCTGCCTCAAAAGTGATTGACACGGAAACACAACTCCTCCTGACACCCCGACTGCCAGTGCTAGGGTGAATGTTCAAAGCGAAAGTTCCTCCTACCCACCATGCCACTGACGCCACATGGAGTAAATGGATTGCCCTCATCACACAACGTGCCCGTATTAAAAACCCGAATCACCCTAGAATTTTGAAAATAATTACCAATTGGCCAAAAAGTAAAAACTTTAATCTTGCCAACAAAAAAAACCAAGAACAAGTAACCCAGGCTGAAGAAGCCCCACCGTATAACCAACTGCCAACAAATAAAACACGCTATGCTCTATTCACTGATGGTTCCTGCCGCATCGTGGGAATAAACCGGAAATAAAAAGCAACCGTATGAAACCCCACACGACAGGTTGCACAAACTACCAAAAGAGAAGGTGGATCGAGTCAACTTGCTGAACTCAAAGCTGTTCAGCTGGCCCTAGACATTGCTAAAAAAAAAAAGTGGCCAAAAATCTCTACCTTTACACTAATTCATAAATGGTAGCCAATGCTTTGTGGGGATGACTAAAAAAATAAAAAAAAGCTGACTGGCAACGTAGGAAAAAACCAATTTGAACTGCTGACGAGTGAAAAAACATTACCACTTGAGTAAAAAGACTATCTGTAAAAGTCCGTCATGTAAATGCCCATGTCCCCAAAAGTAGAACTAATAAGAAACATCAAAATAACAAACAAGTAAATCAGGAGGCACAAATAAAAGTGTCAAAAATAAACCTAAACTAACAACACAAAGAAAAGTTGTTCCTGACTCAATGGGCCCATAATGCCTCAGGCCACCAAAATAAAAATGCCACCTATAAATAGACACAAAACCGAAGGGTAAACCTAACCATGGACAGTATTTCTCAAGTTATCCATGACTGTAAAACGTGCGCTGCCATCAAACAAGCCAAGCGGGTGAAGCCCCTCTGGTATGGGGGGCGATAGGCCAAATATAAGTATGAAAAGGCCTAGCAGATTGACTACATCACACTGCCTCAAACCCGCCAGGACAAACGCTATGTACTGACCATGGTAAAAGCCACCACTGGGTAGTTAAAGACCTACCCTGTGCCTCATGCCACTACTCAGAACACCATCTTAGGCCTTAAGAAACAAGTTCTTTAGAGGCATGGTACCCCTGAAAGATTTGAGTCAAACAATAGAACTCATTACAAAAATAACCTTATAAACACCTGGACCAAAAAACATGGTATTGAGTAGGTGTACCATATCCCCTACCATACACCATCTGCAAGGAAAGTGGAAAGACACAATAGACTATTAAAAACCACTTTAAAAACATTGGGTGGGGGATCTTTTAAAAATTAAAAACAACATTTAGCAAAAGCCACTTAGTTAATTAACACCCAAAGTTCCACAAGCAGGGGATGAGGCTCAACTACTTAATGCCCTCTACCGCTGCAGCAGCTATTCCAAAAGCCCACCTGAGTCCCTTTGGGTTTTTGGAATAGCTGTTCCTGAGGAAGTCTATGCCTAGGATACATGGTGCCTCTGGGCCAGTCACAATTGGATGTTTCTGCCACTCTTTCCCAGTCAGGCTCACCTCAGCCTCCAGCAAAGTCAATTCCTGAGATCCCCCCATAACCCCAGCAATTGAAACAGGTTCCTTCCCGACATGTCCCAATGGTATTAATGTACACTGTGAACCAGCGTCAACCAATGCTCTGTGTTCCTGTGGCTCTGATGTGCCAGGCCATTGGATCCACACCATCCAAAAGATCCGGTTTTTCCGTGCCTCTCCCTGGCTAGAGGCAGGGCCCCTCTAGCCCTGGCTATTATTTCTCTCCTGGGCATACATACTGGAGGTTCCTTCAAGGGGATCTGACAGATCATCCTCCCTTCTGTAATACCCTGCACTTTGGTCATGGGAGGCTGAGGCTACCTTCACTTTAGTGGAGCTCCTTCAGTTAGTGTTTCCTTCCCTGAGTTGAGGCACCCATGCTGCCAGGACAGAAGTGGGTTTCCCATCTGTCTAGGGTTTGAGTTGCCAATTTAAATAAACTTATTTCTTTTTGTTGTGAGACAGAACCAGGAGTTAAAGAGCAAGGCAGGCTTAAAACTTTGAAAGGGTATAGAAGAAAATTTATTAACTACACAAACAAAAACGGAAAAAAAAAAAAAATTCAGAATAAGATTTTTCACATCACTCCGTCCCTCCCTCTCCCAGTTTTCACAACAACAAAACAAATATACAACAAATACTTCAGTCAGTGCCTAATTTAGTCCTTTTCTGTGTACTTTTGGAGAAAAGAAGTTTCCTCTTGTTGAAGTTGTAGGAGTTGTGTTCCACAAGAAGGAAAAAAAAGTCTTCTTGTAGTTTTACCTTTTACGATTGCATCCGCCCGGGAAATTTGCAACCGTGATCTCCTCCCAATTTTACAGCTGTCCCAAAGTTGTAGATATGGGTCATGTCTATTTCCTGGGGTATTACTTTTAAGGATTGAAAATGTCCAACAGCAACAATTTTTATTTGTCTCCTTTTCCTCTGCTCAGGCTTCATCTTCAGAAAAAAACTGCAATCCCCTTCGTTTCTCAGGGCAGAAATTCAAATTCCCAACACAGGTGTTCTTTAATCAAATTATTTTCTAAAAAGGAACATTTCCATCCCCCCATGTCTCTTTCTATGGTTTAAAGGAATATTCAGTACATTAGTTCATTCCTACAATTTCCTAAAAAGATTTTCAGCCATCTCAGCATCTTCTCACTCTCCTTCCATCTTAAAAATACTCAGCTCTTGCATCACTGACTTCAGAACTTTCTTTATTCCCTTTCATATTTAAAGGGAAGGCTGGAGGCTCTGCAAATCTTATCTGAACACTAAAGAGTTAAAGTTTAACTCAACTACAAAAGTTGAACCAGGCTCGGGTTGTGCTGGGGGGGGGAATAGCGTTACTCAGCCCCTGCGGGGCTGGGCTGCGGCCCCGCACCCTCATGGCCACCCGGGAAGGTCCGGCCTGGCCAGCAGCATAAAAGACCAGTATCCTCCCACGCCAGAGCCACAAGCTGGTGGAGGAAGAATCCGTGAAGCTTTTATCACACAGCTTTTCCTCCCCTCAGCCTTCGGGTCCCCCTCGTTGGCAAACGGGGCCCAAGCAGCCTCCGAGCCGTTCCCCTCCCCCTCCCCCGCATGGGGGAGAGGGAGTGCGGCTCGGCTTGGTATTACCTGTTCAGCCGCCGGAAAGACAAAGAGGCACGTCTTCCGGGATTACCCTTTTTTATAATGTGTGTGCACGGAGCGAACAGACTTTCTCTGATTGGCTGTTACAAGTATCCCAAAACCCCCCCACAAAGGAAACTCTCTCCCAGGAAGAACTTCTGAGTTTCTTCCTCCCAAGTCAACCTATCACATTCCACCCCTCGCAACGTGAACACACATTTCAAAAATTATTATCAAAATTACATTCAATTAACTACATTAAACAGGGAAGGGAAAAAAAGGAAAAAAAATTTACTATTAACCACCACCCCTAGATACTTCACCATACTTATAATATAAACTTTCTACTATCATTCTTACTTTATACTCTAATACATGCCTTGCCCCTACTCCCTTTAATTAATTCAGTCTCACAACTCCAACTTTTATTAATTTTCTTATTACTTTGCCCGCATTCTCCACCAAAAATGTCTTTGTTTGAAAAGACAGGTATGGTTTAATTTTTACTTTCCCGGCCAACGCACCAAATTAATGTCTAGGGTTTGAGTTGCCAATTTAAATAAACTTATTTCTTTTTGTTGTGAGACAGAACCAGGAGTTAAAGAGCAAGGCAGGCTTAAAACTTTGAAAGGGTATAGAAGAAAATTTATTAACTACACAAACAAAAACGGAAAAAAAAAAAAATTCAGAATAAGATTTTTCACATCACTCCGTCCCTCCCTCTCCCAGTCTTCACAACAACAAAACAAATATACAACAAATACTTCAGTCAGTGCCTAATTTAGTCCTTTTCTGTGTACTTTTGGAGAAAAGAAGTTTCCTCTTGTTGAAGTTGTAGGAGTTGTGTTCCACAAGAAGGAAAAAAAAGTCTTCTTGTAGTTTTACCTTTCACGATTGCATCCGCCCGGGAAATTTGCAACCGTGATCTCCTCCCAATTCTACAGCTGTCCCAAAGTTGTAGATATGGGTCATGTCTATTTCCTGGGGTATTACTTTTAAGGATTGAAAATGTCCAACAGCAACAATTTTTATTTGTCTCCTTTTCCTCTGCTCAGGCTTCATCTTCAGAAAAAAACTGCAATCCCCTTCGTTTCTCAGGGCAGAAATTCAAATTCCCAACACAGGTGTTCTTTAATCAAATTATCTTCTAAAAAGGAACATTTCCATCCCCCCATGTCTCTTTCCATGGTTTAAAGGAATATTCAGTACATTAGTTCATTCCTACAATTTCCCAAAAAGATTTTCAGCCATCTCAGCATCTTCTCACTCTCCTTCCATCTTAAAAATACTCAGCTCTTGCATCACTGACTTCAGAACTTTCCTTATTCCCTTTCATATTTAAAGGGAAGGCTGGAGGCTTTGCAAATCTTATCTGAACACTAAAGAGTTAAAGTTTAACTCAACTACAAAAGTTGAACCAGGCTCGGGTTGTGCTGGGGGGGGAAGTAGCGTCACTCAGCCCCTGCGGGGCTGGGCTGCGGCCCCGCACCCTCATGGCCACCCGGGAAGGTCCGGCCTGGCCAGCAGCATAAAAGACCAGCATCCTCCCACGCCAGAGCCACAAGCTGGTGGAGGAAGAATCCGTGAAGCTTTTATCACACAACTTTTCCTCCCCTCAGCCTTCGGGTCCCCCTCGTTGGCAAACGGGGCCCAAGCAGCCTCCGAGCCGTTCCCCTCCCCCTCCCCCGCATGGGGGAGAGGGAGTGCGGCTCGGCTTGGTATTACCTGTTCAGCCGCCGGAAAGACAAAGAGGCACGTCTTCCGGGATTACCCTTTTTTATAATGTGTGTGCACGGAGCGAACAGACTTTCTCTGATTGGCTGTTACAAGTATCCCAAAAACCCCCCCACAAAGGAAACTCTCTCCCAGGAAGAACTTCTGAGTTTCTTCCTCCCAAGTCAACCTATCACACCATCCCACCTTCTCATGTCTTACCCGTGGTCATGCAGAAAGAATCACAGGTCAGCTCTTGGGATGTACCTTCTCTCCCTTGTTGGGGGGTGTTGGGCTCTAATTTTGGGGTCCCTGACTTGCACTGGCCCTGCACTGATCTTCCTCACCTCTTCCCTTATCTCCTTCATCTCCTCTTTGAGGTCCTTAACCACAGCAGAGACATGAGCCTGCACTGGGCCAGCCATCATACTCTCAAAATTTCTGAGCCTGTTGGCATCAGAACCCACTGTCACTTGGTTGGTATCGGTATTAATCATTGCAATAAAGGTGGTATATTGAGATGGCCCCAGGTTTGCCAGATTCCACAACATCTGCCCTGTGCACCTGACCTTGTTAAGGTCATTATCATCCCTCCCAAAGAGCACCTCCAGTACTGCCACTTCTCTCAGCTGTTGGATCCCTTCCTCAAGGGCATTCCAATGCATTCTCTGGTGGTGCTCCTGCATTCTCTCTCTGTGGACAAACCTCTCTCTCACACTCATTAAAAGAGTGCGCTTGCTTGCACACCCTTGCTCCCAGAGGGAAAGGAGGCCTGACCTCCTTATAAATACCTGGCCCACACCTGAGTCCTGGGTCAAGGATCCCAAATTCCTTGCCTCAGTACCATCCAGTTGCACACCTGTACCCATAAGGTCCTAGACACAAAGTAACCAGGTTGTAAAAGCCTCACGGCCCTGTTGTAAAATGTCTTTTCACAGATTATGGAGACTCTCATATGACAGGGACTCAGTGATGATCTCAACTTCTGGCTCCCCTGCTGGTTGTGAGGGGCCCCCTTCCTGACCCTTATTATCTAGGTGCCTTGTTTTCATCTTAGACTTCCTAGTTTCCACAGGAGCAACTGCTGCTGCTAAGTGCCCTTGCAGTTCAGCTGGAACCTGGACAGATGTAACGTCTGTGGGTCCCACTGCTGCACCATCAGAGTCTCCCTCTTTAAGGCAGTGGGAGGGATTCTTACCAGCTGGGGAAAGGTACTCCTTCAGCATCTGGTCCATCTCACACATCTCCTTCACTAGAACCCCCACCCACTCTGGGTGGTTCCTTTCTGAGGCAGGCTGTGGGGCAGGGTCAGTCTCTGGGGTAACCTCCCTGGTCTCTGGGACAGGATCAGGCTCTGGGGTCAGGCTTGAGGTCACAATCCCAGTCAGAGCTCATAATGCCAGTTTGGAATCAGAATTGCAGTTCAAGGCTCGAGATCACAATTCCAGTCTGAGATCACAATTCCGGTTTGGAACCACAGTTGCAGATCACTACTTGAGGTCACAATTCCAGTCTGAGGTCAAAATTCCAGTCTGTGGTCAGAATTCCAGTTTGGAATCACAATTGCTATTCAAGGCTTGAAGTCACAATTCCACTATGGAATCACAATTGCAGTTCAAAGCTCAGGGTCACAATTCCAGTCTGAGGTCACAATTCCAGTTCAAAGCTCAGGGTCACAATTCCCGTCTGAAATCACAATTCCAGTTTGGAATTACAATTGCAGATCAAGGCTTGGGCTCACAATGCCAGTTCGGAATCACAATTTCATTTCTAGATCACAATTCCAGTCTGAGCTCACAATACCTGTTAGGAATCACAATTCCACTTCTATGTCACAATTACAGACTGAGGGCAGAATTCCACTTTGGAATCACAATTCCATTTTATGTCACAATTCCAGTCTGAAGTCACAATTCCAGTCCAGAATCACGATTCCAGTTTCAGGTCACAATTCCAGTTTGGAATGACAATTGCAGATCAAGGCTTGAGCTCACAATTCCAGTTTGGAATCACAATTTAATTTGTATATCACAATTCCCTTCTGAGTTCAAAATTCCGGATTGGAATCACAATTACAGTTCTAGGCCCGAGGTCACAATTCCAGTCAGAGCTCACAATTCCAGTTTGGAATCAAAATTGCACTTCAAGTTTGGAGGCCACAATTCCAGTCTGAGGTCACAATTCCGCTTTGGAATCGCAATTGCAGTTCCAGGCTTGAGGTCACAATCCCAGTCAGAGCTCATAATGCCAGTTTGGAATCAGAATTGCAGTTCAAGGCTCGAGATCACAATTCCAGTCTGAGATCACAATTCCGGTTTGGAACCACAATTGCAGATCACTACTTGAGGTCACAATTCCAGTCTGAGGTCAAAATTCCAGTCTGTGGTCAGAATTCCAGTTTGGAATCACAATTGCAGTTCAAAGCTCAGTCTGAGGTCACAATTCCATTTTGGAATCACAATTGCTGTTCAAGGCTCGAAGTCACAATTCCACTATGGAATCACAATTGCAGTTCAAAGCTCAGGGTCACAATTCCAGTCTGAGCTCACAATACCTGTTAGGAATCACAATTCCACTTTATGTCACAATTACTGACTAAGGCAGAATTCATGAATCAGTTACATTTTATGTCACAATTCCAGTCGGAGGTCACAATTCCAGTTTGGAATCACAATTCTACTTCTATGTCACAATTACTGACTAATGGCAGAATTCCAGTTCGGAATCATAGTTCCATTTTATGTCACAATTCCAGTCTGAGGTCACAATTCCAGTTTGGAATCACAATTGCAGTTCAAAGCTCAGGGTCACAATTCCAGTCTGAGGTCACAATTCCAGTTTGGAATTACAATTGCAGATCAAGGCTTGGGCTCACAATGCCAGTTCGGAATCACAATTTCATTTCTAGATCACAATTCCAGTCTGAGCTCACAATACCTGTTAGGAATCACAATTCCACTTCTATGTCACAATTACAGACTGAGGGCAGAATTCCACTTTGGAATCACAATTCCATTTTATGTCACAATTCCAGTCTGAAGTCACAATTCCAGTCAAGGTCACAATTCCAGTTTGGAATGACAATTGCAGATCAAGGCTTGAGCTCACAATTCCAGTTGGAATCACAATTTTGGAGTGTTGGAATAAATTATTAGTGGGAATATTGGAATAAATTCATTTTATGTCACAATTCAGTCTGAAGTCACAATTCCACTCCAGAATCACGATTCAGTTTCAGGTCACAATTCCAGTTTGGAATGACAATTGCAGATCAAGGCTTGAGCTCACAATTCCAGTTTGGAATCACAATTTAATTTAGTTCAAAATTCCGGATTGGAATCACAATTACAGTTCTAGGCCCGAGGTCACAATTCCAGTCAGAGCTCACAATTCCAGTTTGGAATCAAAATTGCACTTCGAGTTTGGAGGCCACAATTCCAGTCTGAGGTCACAATTCCGCTTTGGAATCGCAATTGCAGTTCCAGGCTTGAGGTCACAATCCCAGTCAGAGCTCATAATGCCAGTTTGGAATCAGAATTGCAGTTCAAGGCTCGAGATCACAATTCCAGTCTGAGATCACAATTCCGGTTTGGAACCACAATTGCAGATCACTACTTGAGGTCACAATTCCAGTCTGAGGTCAAAATTCCAGTCTGTGGTCAGAATTCCAGTTTGGAATCACAATTGCAGTTCAAAGCTCAGGGTCACTATTACAGTCTGAGGTCACAATTCCATTTTGGAATCACAATTGCTGTTCAAGGCTCGAAGTCACAATTCCACTATGGAATCACAATTGCAGTTCAAAGCTCAGGGTCACAATTCCAGTCTGAGCTCACAATACCTGTTAGGAATCACAATTCCACTTCTATGTCACAATTACTGACTAATGGCAGAATTCAGTTCGGAATCATAGTTCCATTTTATGTCACAATTCCAGTCGGAGGTCACAATTCCAGTTTGGAATCACAATTCTACTTCTATGTCACAATTACTGACTAATGGCAGAATTCCAGTTCGGAATCATAGTTCCATTTTATGTCACAATTCCAGTCTGAGGTCACAATTCCAGTTTGGAATCACAATTGCAGTTCAAAGCTAAGGGTCACAATTCCAGTCAGAGTTCACAATTCCAGTTTGGAATTTCAATTGCAGATCAAGGCTGGGGCTCACAATCCCAGTTTGCAATCACAATTTCATTTCTTTATCACAATTCCAGTCTGAGCTCACAATACCTGTTAGGAATCACAATTCCACTTCTATGTCACAATTACAGACTGAGGGCAGAATTCCACTTTGGAATCACAATTCCATTTTATGTCACAATTCCAGTCTGAAGTCACAATTCCAGTCCAGAATCACGATTCCAGTTTCAGGTCACAATTCCAGTTTGGAATGACAATTGCAGATCAAGGCTTGAGCTCACAATTCCAGTTTGGAATCACAATTTAATTTGTATATCACAATTCCCTTCTGAGTTCAAAATTCCGGATTGGAATCACAATTACAGTTCTAGGCCCGAGGTCACAATTCCAGTCAGAGCTCACAATTCCAGTTTGGAATCAAAATTGCACTTCAAGTTTGGAGGCCACAATTCCAGTCTGAGGAATCACAATTCCAGTCTGAGGTCACAATTCCAGTTTGGAATCACAATTGCAGTTTGAGGTCAGAATTCCAGTTTGGAATCACAATTGCAGTTCAAGCTTCGAGGTCACAATTCAGGGAATATTTTTGAGGGTAATCAGTCGAGGTCAAATCAGTTGTGGAATCACAATTGCAGTTCAAAGCTAGGGTCACAATTCCAGTCTGAGGTCACAATTCCAGTTTGGAATTACAATTGCAGATCAAGGCTTGGGCTCACAATGCCAGTTGGAATCACAATTTCATTTCTAGATCACAATTCCAGTCTGAGCTCACAATACCTGTTAGGAATCACAATTCCACTTCTATGTCACAATTACAGACTGAGGGCAGAATTCCACTTTGGAATCACAATTCCATTTTATGTCACAATTCCAGTCTGAAGTCACAATTCCAGTCCAGAATCACGATTCCAGTTTCAGGTCACAATTCCAGTTTGGAATGACAATTGCAGATCAAGGCTTGAGCTCACAATTCCAGTTTGGAATCACAATTTAATTTGTATATCACAATTCCCTTCTGAGTTCAAAATTCCGGATTGGAATCACAATTACAGTTCTAGGCCCGAGGTCACAATTCCAGTCAGAGCTCACAATTCCAGTTTGGAATCAAAATTGCACTTCAAGTTTGGAGGACAATGCAGTTTAAGTTTGGAGGCCACAATTCCAGTCTGAGGTCACAATTCCGCTTTGGAATCGCAATTGCAGTTCCAGGCTTGAGGTCACAATCCCAGTCAGAGCTCATAATGCCAGTTTGGAATCAGAATTGCAGTTCAAGGCTCGAGATCACAATTCCAGTCTGAGATCACAATTCCGGTTTGGAACCACAGTTGCAGATCACTACTTGAGGTCACAATTCCAGTCTGAGGTCAAAATTCCAGTCTGTGGTCAGAATTCCAGTTTGGAATCACAATTGCTGTTCAAGGCTTGAAGTCACAATTCCACTATGGAATCACAATTGCAGTTCAAAGCTCAGGGTCACAATTCCAGTCTGAGGTCACAATTCCAGTTTGGAATTACAATTGCAGATCAAGGCTTGGGCTCACAATGCCAGTTCGGAATCACAATTTCATTTCTAGATCACAATTCCAGTCTGAGCTCACAATACCTGTTAGGAATCACAATTCCACTTCTATGTCACAATTACAGACTGAGGGCAGAATTCCACTTTGGAATCACAATTCCATTTTATGTCACAATTCCAGTCTGAAGTCACAATTCCAGTCCAGAATCACGATTCCAGTTTCAGGTCACAATTCCAGTTTGGAATGACAATTGCAGATCAAGGCTTGAGCTCACAATTCCAGTTTGGAATCACAATTTAATTTGTATATCACAATTCCCTTCTGAGTTCAAAATTCCGGATTGGAATCACAATTACAGTTCTAGGCCCGAGGTCACAATTCCAGTCAGAGCTCACAATTCCAGTTTGGAATCAAAATTGCACTTCGAGTTTGGAGGCCACAATTCCAGTCTGAGGTCACAATTCCGCTTTGGAATCACAATTGCAGATCACTACTTGAGGTCACAATTCCAGTCAGAGCTCATAATGCCAGTTTGGAATCAGAATTGCAGTTCAAGGCTCGAGATCACAATTCAGTCTGAGATCACAATTCCGGTTTGGAACCACAATTGCAGATCACTACTTGAGGTCACAATTCCAGTCTGAGGTCAAAATTCCAGTCTGTGGTCAGAATTCCAGTTTGGAATCACAATTGCAGTTCAAAGCTCAGGGTCACTATTACAGTCTGAGGTCACAATTCCATTTTGGAATCACAATTGCTGTTCAAGGCTCGAAGTCACAATTCCACTATGGAATCACAATTGCAGTTCAAAGCTCAGGGTCACAATTCCAGTCTGAGCTCACAATACCTGTTAGGAATCACAATTCCACTTCTATGTCACAATTACTGACTAATGGCAGAATTCCAGTTCAGAATCATAGTTCATTTTATGTCACAATTCCAGTCGGAGGTCACAATTCCAGTTTGGAATCACAATTCTACTTCTATGTCACAATTACTGACTAATGGCAGAATTCCAGTTCGGAATCATAGTTCCATTTTATGTCACAATTCCAGTCTGAGGTCACAATTCCAGTTTGGAATCACAATTGCAGTTCAAAGCTCAGGGTCACAATTCCAGTCTGAGGTCACAATTCCAGTTTGGAATTACAATTGCAGATCAAGGCTGGGGCTCACAATGCCAGTTTGCAATCACAATTTCATTTCTATATCACAATTCCAGTCTGAGCTCACAATACCTGTTAGGAATCACAATTCCACTTCTATGTCACAATTACAGACTGAGGGCAGAATTCCACTTTGGAATCACAATTCCATTTTATGTCACAATTCCAGTCTGAAGTCACAATTCCAGTCCAGAATCACGATTCCAGTTTCAGGTCACAATTCCAGTTTGGAATGACAATTGCAGATCAAGGCTTGAGCTCACAATTCCAGTTTGGAATCACAATTTAATTTGTATATCACAATTCCCTTCTGAGTTCAAAATTCCGGATTGGAATCACAATTACAGTTCTAGGCCCGAGGTCACAATTCCAGTCAGAGCTCACAATTCCAGTTTGGAATCAAAATTGCACTTCAAGTTTGGAGGCCACAATTCCAGTCTGAGGTCACAATTCCGCTTTGGAATCGCAATTGCAGTTCCAGGCTTGAGGTCACAATCCCAGTCAGAGCTCATAATGCCAGTTTGGAATCAGAATTGCAGTTCAAGGCTCGAGATCACAATTCCAGTCTGAGATCACAATTCCGGTTTGGAACCACAATTGCAGATCACTACTTGAGGTCACAATTCCAGTCTGAGGTCAAAATTCCAGTCTGTGGTCAGAATTCCAGTTTGGAATCACAATTGCTGTTAAGGAAGTCACAATTCCACTATGGAATCACAATTGCAGTTCAAAGCTCAGGGTCACAATTCCAGTCTGAGGTCACAATTCCAGTTTGAGGTCACAATTCCAGTTTGGAATCACAATTTCATTTCTAGATCACAATTCCAGTCTGAGCTCACAATACCTGTTAGGAATCACAATTCCACTTTATGTCACAATTACGATAAGGCAAATATTGAATAAGTTCATTATGTACAATTCAGTCGGAGGTCACAATTCAGTTTGGAATCACAATTCTACTTCTATGTCACAATTACTGACTAATGGCAGAATTCCAGTTCGGAATCATAGTTCCATTTTATGTCACAATTCCAGTCTGAGGTCACAATTCCAGTTTGGAATCACAATTGCAGTTCAAAGCTCAGGGTCACAATTCCAGTCTGAGGTCACAATTCCAGTTTGGAATTACAATTGCAGATCAAGGCTGGGGCTCACAAAATCACAATTTCATTTCTTTATCACAATTCCAGTCTGAGCTCACAATACCTGTTAGGAATCACAATTCCACTTCTATGTCACAATTACAGACTGAGGGCAGAATTCCACTTTGGAATCACAATTCCATTTTATGTCACAATTCCAGTCTGAAGTCACAATTCCAGTCCAGAATCACGATTCCAGTTTCAGGTCACAATTCCAGTTTGGAATGACAATTGCAGATCAAGGCTTGAGCTCACAATTCCAGTTTGGAATCACAATTTAATTTGTATATCACAATTCCCTTCTGAGTTCAAAATTCCGGATTGGAATCACAATTACAGTTCTAGGCCCGAGGTCACAATTCCAGTCAGAGCTCACAATTCCAGTTTGGAATCAAAATTGCACTTCAAGTTTGGAGGCCACAATTCCAGTCTGAGGTCACAATTCCGCTTTGGAATCGCAATTGCAGTTCCAGGCTTGAGGTCACAATCCCAGTCAGAGCTCATAATGCCAGTTTGGAATCAGAATTGCAGTTCAAGGCTCGAGATCACAATTCCAGTCTGAGATCACAATTCCGGTTTGGAACCACAATTGCAGATCACTACTTGAGGTCACAATTCCAGTCTGAGGTCAAAATTCCAGTCTGTGGTCAGAATTCCAGTTTGGAATCACAATTGCTGTTCAAGGCTTGAAGTCACAATTCCACTATGGAATCACAATTGCAGTTCAAAGCTCAGGGTCACAATTCCAGTCTGAGGTCACAATTCCAGTTTGGAATTACAATTGCAGATCAAGGCTTGGGCTCACAATGCCAGTTCGGAATCACAATTTCATTTCTAGATCACAATTCCAGTCTGAGCTCACAATACCTGTTAGGAATCACAATTCCACTTCTATGTCACAATTACAGACTGAGGGCAGAATTCCACTTTGGAATCACAATTCCATTTTATGTCACAATTCCAGTCTGAAGTCACAATTCCAGTCCAGAATCACGATTCCAGTTTCAGGTCACAATTCCAGTTTGGAATGACAATTGCAGATCAAGGCTTGAGCTCACAATTCCAGTTTGGAATCACAATTTAATTTGTATATCACAATTCCCTTCTGAGTTCAAAATTCCGGATTGGAATCACAATTACAGTTCTAGGCCCGAGGTCACAATTCCAGTCAGAGCTCACAATTCCAGTTTGGAATCAAAATTGCACTTCGAGTTTGGAGGCCACAATTCCAGTCTGAGGTCACAATTCCGCTTTGGAATCGCAATTGCAGTTCAGGCTTGAGGTCACAATCCCAGTCAGAGCTCATAATGCCAGTTTGGAATCAGAATTGCAGTTCAAGGCTCGAGATCACAATTCCAGTCTGAGATCACAATTCCGGTTTGGAACCACAATTGCAGATCACTACTTGAGGTCACAATTCCAGTCTGAGGTCAAAATTCCAGTCTGTGGTCAGAATTCCAGTTTGGAATCACAATTGCAGTTCAAAGCTCAGGGTCACTATTACAGTCTGAGGTCACAATTCCATTTTGGAATCACAATTGCTGTTCAAGGCTCGAAGTCACAATTCCACTATGGAATCACAATTGCAGTTCAAAGCTCAGGGTCACAATTCCAGTCTGAGCTCACAATACCTGTTAGGAATCACAATTCCACTTCTATGTCACAATTACTGACTAATGGCAGAATTCAGTTGGAATCATAGTTCCATTTTATGTCACAATTCCAGTCGGAGGTCACAATTCCAGTTTGGAATCACAATTCTACTTCTATGTCACAATTACTGACTAATGGCAGAATTCCAGTTCGGAATCATAGTTCCATTTTATGTCACAATTCCAGTCTGAGGTCACAATTCCAGTTTGGAATCACAATTGCAGTTCAAAGCTCAGGGTCACAATTCCAGTCTGAGGTCACAATTCCAGTTTGGAATTACAATTGCAGATCAAGGCTGGGGCTCACAATCCCAGTTTGCAATCACAATTTCATTTCTTTATCACAATTCCAGTCTGAGCTCACAATACCTGTTAGGAATCACAATTCCACTTCTATGTCACAATTACAGACTGAGGGCAGAATTCCACTTTGGAATCACAATTCCATTTTATGTCACAATTCCAGTCTGAAGTCACAATTCCAGTCCAGAATCACGATTCCAGTTTCAGGTCACAATTCCAGTTTGGAATGACAATTGCAGATCAAGGCTTGAGCTCACAATTCCAGTTTGGAATCACAATTTAATTTGTATATCACAATTCCCTTCTGAGTTCAAAATTCCGGATTGGAATCACAATTACAGTTCTAGGCCCGAGGTCACAATTCCAGTCAGAGCTCACAATTCCAGTTTGGAATCAAAATTGCACTTCAAGTTTGGAGGCCACAATTCCAGTCTGAGGTCACAATTCCAGGTTTGGAATCAGAATTGCACTTCAAGTTTGGAGGCCACAATTCCAGTCTGAGGTCACAATTCCAGTCTGTGGTCAGAATTCCAGTTTGGAATCACAATTGCTGTTCAAAGCTTGAAGTCACAATTCCACTATGGAATCACAATTGCAGTTCAAAGCTCAGGGTCACAATTCCAGTCTGAGGTCACAATTCCAATTTGGAATCACAATTCTACTTCTATGTCACAATTACTGACTAATGGCAGAATTCCAGTTCGGAATCATAGTTCCATTTTATGTCACAATTCCAGTCTGAGGTCACAATTCCAGTTTGGAATTACAATTGCAGATCAAGGCTTGGGCTCACAATGCCAGTTCAGAATCACAATTTCATTTCTAGATCACAATTCCAGTCTGAGCTCACAATACCTGTTAGGAATCACAATTCCACTTCTATGTCACAATTACAGACTGGGGCAGAATTCCACTTTGGAATCACAATTCCATTTTATGTCACAATTCCAGTCTGAAGTCACAATTCCAGTCCAGAATCACGATTCCAGTTTCAGGTCACAATTCCAGTTTGGAATGACAATTGCAGATCAAGGCTTGAGCTCACAATTCCAGTTTGGAATCACAATTTAATTTGTATATCACAATTCCCTTCTGAGTTCAAAATTCCGGATTGGAATCACAATTACAGTTCTAGGCCCGAGGTCACAATTCCAGTCAGAGCTCACAATTCCAGTTTGGAATCAAATTGCACTTCAAGTTTGGAGGCCACAATTCCAGTCTGAGGTCACAATTCCGCTTTGGAATCGCAATTGCAGTTCCAGGCTTGAGGTCACAATCCCAGTCAGAGCTCATAATGCCAGTTTGGAATCAGAATTGCAGTTCAAGGCTCGAGATCACAATTCCAGTCTGAGATCACAATTCCGGTTTGGAACCACAATTGCAGATCACTACTTGAGGTCACAATTCCAGTCTGAGGTCAAAATTCCAGTCTGTGGTCAGAATTCCAGTTTGGAATCACAATTGCTGTGAAGTCACAATTCCACTATGGAATCACAATTGCAGTTCAAAGCTCAGGGTCACAATTCCAGTCTGAGGTCACAATTCCAGTTTGGAATGACAATTGCAGATCAAGGCTTGGTCACAATGCCAGTTCGGAATCACAATTTCATTTCTAGATCACAATTCCAGTCTGAGCTCACAATACCTGTTAGGAATCACAATTCCACTTCTATGTCACAATTACTGACTAATGGCAGAATCATAGTTCCATTTTATGTCACAATTCCAGTCGGAGGTCACAATTCCAGTTTGGAATCACAATTCTACTTCTATGTCACAATTACTGACTAATGGCAGAATTCCAGTTCGGAATCATAGTTCCATTTTATGTCACAATTCCAGTCTGAGGTCACAATTCCAGTTTGGAATCACAATTGCAGTTCAAAGCTCAGGGTCACAATTCCAGTCTGAGGTCACAATTCCAGTTTGGAATTACAATTGCAGATCAAGGCTGGGGCCACAATTCCAGTTTGGAATCACAATTTCATTTCTTTATCACAATTCAGTCTGAGTACCCGTTAGGAATCACAATTCCACTTCTATGTCACAATTACAGACTGAGGGCAGAATTCCACTTTGGAATCACAATTCCATTTTATGTCACAATTCCAGTCTGAAGTCACAATTCCAGTCCAGAATCACGATTCCAGTTTCAGGTCACAATTCCAGTTTGGAATGACAATTGCAGATCAAGGCTTGAGCTCACAATTCCAGTTTGGAATCACAATTTAATTTGTATATCACAATTCCCTTCTGAGTTCAAAATTCCGGATTGGAATCACAATTACAGTTCTAGGCCCGAGGTCACAATTCCAGTCAGAGCTCACAATTCCAGTTTGGAATCAAAATTGCACTTCAGTCTGAGGTCACAATTCCGCTTTGGAATCGCAATTGCAGTTCCAGGCTTGAGGTCACAATCCCAGTCAGAGCTCATAATGCCAGTTTGGAATCAGAATTGCAGTTCAAGGCTCGAGATCACAATTCCAGTCTGAGATCACAATTCCGGTTTGGAACCACAGTTGCAGATCACTACTTGAGGTCACAATTCCAGTCTGAGGTCAAAATTCCAGTCTGTGGTCAGAATTCCAGTTTGGAATCACAATTGCTGTTCAAGGCTTGAAGTCACAATTCCACTATGGAATCACAATTGCAGTTCAAAGCTCAGGGTCACAATTCCAGTCTGAGGTCACAATTCCAGTTTGGAATACAATTGCAGATCAAGGCTTGGGCTCACAATGCCAGTTCGGAATCACAATTTCATTTCTAGATCACAATTCCAGTCTGAGCTCACAATACCTGTTAGGAATCACAATTCCACTTCTATGTCACAATTACAGACTGAGGGCAGAATTCCACTTTGGAATCACAATTCCATTTTATGTCACAATTCCAGTCTGAAGTCACAATTCCAGTCCAGAATCACGATTCCAGTTTCAGGTCACAATTCCAGTTTGGAATGACAATTGCAGATCAAGGCTTGAGCTCACAATTCCAGTTTGGAATCACAATTTAATTTGTATATCACAATTCCCTTCTGAGTTCAAAATTCCGGATTGGAATCACAATTACAGTTCTAGGCCCGAGGTCACAATTCCAGTCAGAGCTCACAATTCCAGTTTGGAATCAAAATTGCACTTCGAGTTTGGAGGCCACAATTCCAGTCTGAGGTCACAATTCCGCTTTGGAATCGCAATTGCAGTTCCAGGCTTGAGGTCACAATCCAGTCAGAGCTCATAATGCCAGTTTGGAATCAGAATTGCAGTTCAAGGCTCGAGATCACAATTCCAGTCTGAGATCACAATTCCGGTTTGGAACCACAATTGCAGATCACTACTTGAGGTCACAATTCCAGTCTGAGGTCAAAATTCCAGTCTGTGGTCAGAATTCCAGTTTGGAATCACAATTGCAGTTCAAAGCTCAGGGTCACTATTACAGTCTGAGGTCACAATTCCATTTTGGAATCACAATTGCTGTTCAAGGCTCGAAGTCACAATTCCACTATGGAATCACAATTGCAGTTCAAAGCTCAGGGTCACAATTCCAGTCTGAGCTCACAATACCTGTTAGGAATCACAATTCCACTTCTATGTCACAATTACTGACTAATGGCAGAATTCAGTTGGAATCATAGTTCCATTTTATGTCACAATTCCAGTCGGAGGTCACAATTCCAGTTTGGAATCACAATTCTACTTCTATGTCACAATTACTGACTAATGGCAGAATTCCAGTTCGGAATCATAGTTCCATTTTATGTCACAATTCCAGTCTGAGGTCACAATTCCAGTTTGGAATCACAATTGCAGTTCAAAGCTCAGGGTCACAATTCCAGTCTGAGGTCACAATTCCAGTTTGGAATTTCAATTGCAGATCAAGGCTGGGGCTCACAATCCCAGTTTGCAATCACAATTTCATTTCTTTATCACAATTCCAGTCTGAGCTCACAATACCTGTTAGGAATCACAATTCCACTTCTATGTCACAATTACAGACTGAGGGCAGAATTCCACTTTGGAATCACAATTCCATTTTATGTCACAATTCCAGTCTGAAGTCACAATTCCAGTCCAGAATCACGATTCCAGTTTCAGGTCACAATTCCAGTTTGGAATGACAATTGCAGATCAAGGCTTGAGCTCACAATTCCAGTTTGGAATCACAATTTAATTTGTATATCACAATTCCCTTCTGAGTTCAAAATTCCGGATTGGAATCACAATTACAGTTCTAGGCCCGAGGTCACAATTCCAGTCAGAGCTCACAATTCCAGTTTGGAATCAAAATTGCACTTCAAGTTTGGAGGCCACAATTCCAGTCTGAGGTCACAATTCCAGTTTGGAATCAGAATTGCACTTCAAGTTTGGAGGTCACAATTCCAGTCTGAGGTCACAATTCCAGTCTGTGGTCAGAATTCCAGTTTGGAATCACAATTGCTGTTCAAAGCTTGAAGTCACAATTCCACTATGGAATCACAATTGCAGTTCAAAGCTCAGGGTCACAATTCCAGTCTGAGGTCACAATTCCAATTTGGAATCACAATTCTACTTCTATGTCACAATTACTGACTAATGGCAGAATTCCAGTTCGGAATCATAGTTCCATTTTATGTCACAATTCCAGTCTGAGGTCACAATTCCAGTTTGGAATTACAATTGCAGATCAAGGCTTGGGCTCACAATGCCAGTTCGGAATCACAATTTCATTTCTAGATCACAATTCCAGTCTGAGCTCACAATACCTGTTAGGAATCACAATTCCACTTCTATGTCACAATTACAGACTGCGGGCAGAATTCCACTTTGGAATCACAATTCCATTTTATGTCACAATTCCAGTCTGAAGTCACAATTCCAGTCCAGAATCACGATTCCAGTTTCAGGTCACAATTCCAGTTTGGAATGACAATTGCAGATCAAGGCTTGAGCTCACAATTCCAGTTTGGAATCACAATTTAATTTGTATATCACAATTCCCTTCTGAGTTCAAAATTCCGGATTGGAATCACAATTACAGTTCTAGGCCCGAGGTCACAATTCCAGTCAGAGCTCACAATTCCAGTTTGGAATCAAAATTATAATTGCACTTCAAGTTTGGAGGCCACAATTCCAGTCTGAGGTCACAATTCCGCTTTGGAATCGCAATTGCAGTTCCAGGCTTGAGGTCACAATCCCAGTCAGAGCTCATAATGCCAGTTTGGAATCAGAATTGCAGTTCAAGGCTCGAGATCACAATTCCAGTCTGAGATCACAATTCCGGTTTGGAACCACAATTGCAGATCACTACTTGAGGTCACAATTCCAGTCTGAGGTCAAAATTCCAGTCTGTGGTCAGAATTCCAGTTTGGAATCACAATTGCTGTTAAGGAAGTCACAATTCCACTATGGAATCACAATTGCAGTTCAAAGCTCAGGGTCACAATTCCAGTCTGAGGTCACAATTCCAGTTTGGAATACAATTGCAGATCAAGGCAAATGCCATGATCACAATTTTAGATATGAGTCGGGAATACAATGTTGGGAAATAGTGAGGTAAATTAGTTGGTTGCGAGGGTTGAAGTCGAGTAAATTCAGTTTGGAATCACAATTGCAGTTAAAGCTAGGGTCGTTGAGTATAAATATTGAGTAAATTGTTGGAATAAATTATTAGATGAGCAGAGTGAATCAAGTTCATTAGTACAATTCAGTCGGAGGTCACAATTCAGTTTGGAATCACAATTCTACTTCTATGTCACAATTACTGACTAATGGCAGAATTCAGTTCGGAATCATAGTTCATTTTATGTCACAATTCCAGTCTGAGGTCACAATTCCAGTTTGGAATCACAATTGCAGTTCAAAGCTCAGGGTCACAATTCCAGTCTGAGGTCACAATTCCAGTTTGGAATTACAATTGCAGATCAAGGCTGGGGCTCACAATCCAGTTTGCAATCACAATTTCATTTCTTTATCACAATTCCAGTCTGAGCTCACAATACCTGTTAGGAATCACAATTCCACTTCTATGTCACAATTACAGACTGAGGGCAGAATTCCACTTTGGAATCACAATTCCATTTTATGTCACAATTCCAGTCTGAAGTCACAATTCCAGTCCAGAATCACGATTCCAGTTTCAGGTCACAATTCCAGTTTGGAATGACAATTGCAGATCAAGGCTTGAGCTCACAATTCCAGTTTGGAATCACAATTTAATTTGTATATCACAATTCCCTTCTGAGTTCAAAATTCCGGATTGGAATCACAATTACAGTTCTAGGCCCGAGGTCACAATTCCAGTCAGAGCTCACAATTCCAGTTTGGAATCAAAATTGCAGTTCAAAGCTCAGGAGGTCACAATTCCAGTCTGAGGTCACAATTCCGCTTTGGAATCGCAATTGCAGTTCCAGGCTTGAGGTCACAATCCCAGTCAGAGCTCATAATGCCAGTTTGGAATCAGAATTGCAGTTCAAGGCTCGAGATCACAATTCCAGTCTGAGATCACAATTCCGGTTTGGAACCACAATTGCAGATCACTACTTGAGGTCACAATTCCAGTCTGAGGTCAAAATTCCAGTCTGTGGTCAGAATTCCAGTTTGGAATCACAATTGCTGTTCAAGGCTTGAAGTCACAATTCCACTATGGAATCACAATTGCAGTTCAAAGCTCAGGGTCACAATTCCAGTCTGAGGTCACAATTCCAGTTTGGAATTACAATTGCAGATCAAGGCTTGGGCTCACAATGCCAGTTCGGAATCACAATTTCATTTCTAGATCACAATTCCAGTCTGAGCTCACAATACCTGTTAGGAATCACAATTCCACTTCTATGTCACAATTACAGACTGAGGGCAGAATTCCACTTTGGAATCACAATTCCATTTTATGTCACAATTCCAGTCTGAAGTCACAATTCCAGTCCAGAATCACGATTCCAGTTTCAGGTCACAATTCCAGTTTGGAATGACAATTGCAGATCAAGGCTTGAGCTCACAATTCCAGTTTGGAATCACAATTTAATTTGTATATCACAATTCCCTTCTGAGTTCAAAATTCCGGATTGGAATCACAATTACAGTTCTAGGCCCGAGGTCACAATTCCAGTCAGAGCTCACAATTCCAGTTTGGAATCAAAATTGCACTTCGAGTTTGGAGGCCACAATTCCAGTCTGAGGTCACAATTCCGCTTTGGAATCGCAATTGCAGTTCCAGGCTTGAGGTCACAATCCCAGTCAGAGCTCATAATGCCAGTTTGGAATCAGAATTGCAGTTCAAGGCTCGAGATCACAATTCCAGTCTGAGATCACAATTCCGGTTTGGAACCACAATTGCAGATCACTACTTGAGGTCACAATTCCAGTCTGAGGTCAAAATTCCAGTCTGTGGTCAGAATTCCAGTTTGGAATCACAATTGCAGTTCAAAGCTCAGGGTCACTATTACAGTCTGAGGTCACAATTCCATTTTGGAATCACAATTGCTGTTCAAGGCTCGAAGTCACAATTCCACTATGGAATCACAATTGCAGTTCAAAGCTCAGGGTCACAATTCCAGTCTGAGCTCACAATACCTGTTAGGAATCACAATTCCACTTCTATGTCACAATTACTGACTAATGGCAGAATTCAGTTCGGAATCATAGTTCCATTTTATGTCACAATTCCAGTCGGAGGTCACAATTCCAGTTTGGAATCACAATTCTACTTCTATGTCACAATTACTGACTAATGGCAGAATTCCAGTTCGGAATCATAGTTCCATTTTATGTCACAATTCCAGTCTGAGGTCACAATTCCAGTTTGGAATCACAATTGCAGTTCAAAGCTAAGGGTCACAATTCCAGTCAGAGTTCACAATTCCAGTTTGGAATTTCAATTGCAGATCAAGGCTGGGGCTCACAATCCCAGTTTGCAATCACAATTTCATTTCTTTATCACAATTCCAGTCTGAGCTCACAATACCTGTTAGGAATCACAATTCCACTTCTATGTCACAATTACAGACTGAGGGCAGAATTCCACTTTGGAATCACAATTCCATTTTATGTCACAATTCCAGTCTGAAGTCACAATTCCAGTCCAGAATCACGATTCCAGTTTCAGGTCACAATTCCAGTTTGGAATGACAATTGCAGATCAAGGCTTGAGCTCACAATTCCAGTTTGGAATCACAATTTAATTTGTATATCACAATTCCCTTCTGAGTTCAAAATTCCGGATTGGAATCACAATTACAGTTCTAGGCCCGAGGTCACAATTCCAGTCAGAGCTCACAATTCCAGTTTGGAATCAAAATTGCACTTCAAGTTTGGAGGCCACAATTCCAGTCTGAGGTCACAATTCAAGTCAGAGCTCACAATTCCCGTTTGGAATCAGAATTGCACTTCAAGTTTGGAGGCCACAATTCCAGTCTGAGGTCACAATTCCAGTCTGTGGTCAGAATTCCAGTTTGGAATCACAATTGCTGTTCAAAGCTTGAAGTCACAATTCCACTATGGAATCACAATTGCAGTTCAAAGCTCAGGGTCACAATTCCAGTCTGAGGTCACAATTCCAATTTGGAATCACAATTCTACTTCTATGTCACAATTACTGACTAATGGCAGAATTCCAGTTCGGAATCATAGTTCCATTTTATGTCACAATTCCAGTCTGAGGTCACAATTCCAGTTTGGAATTACAATTGCAGATCAAGGCTTGGGCTCACAATGCCAGTTCGGAGTCACAATTCCATTTCTAGATCACAATTCCAGTCTGAGCTCACAATACCTGTTAGGAATCACAATTCCACTTCTATGTCACAATTACAGACTGCGGGCAGAATTCCACTTTGGAATCACAATTCCATTTTATGTCACAATTCCAGTCTGAAGTCACAATTCCAGTCCAGAATCACGATTCCAGTTTCAGGTCACAATTCCAGTTTGGAATGACAATTGCAGATCAAGGCTTGAGCTCACAATTCCAGTTTGGAATCACAATTTAATTTGTATATCACAATTCCCTTCTGAGTTCAAAATTCCGGATTGGAATCACAATTACAGTTCTAGGCCCGAGGTCACAATTCCAGTCAGAGCTCACAATTCCAGTTTGGAATCAAAATTGCACTTTTGGAATCAAAATTGCACTTCAAGTTTGGAGGCCACAATTCCAGTCTGAGGTCACAATTCCGCTTTGGAATCGCAATTGCAGTTCCAGGCTTGAGGTCACAATCCCAGTCAGAGCTCATAATGCCAGTTTGGAATCAGAATTGCAGTTCAAGGCTCGAGATCACAATTCCAGTCTGAGATCACAATTCCGGTTTGGAACCACAGTTGCAGATCACTACTTGAGGTCACAATTCCAGTCTGAGGTCAAAATTCCAGTCTGTGGTCAGAATTCCAGTTTGGAATCACAATTGCTGTTAAGGAAGTCACAATTCCACTATGGAATCACAATTGCAGTTCAAAGCTCAGGGTCACAATTCCAGTCTGAGGTCACAATTCCAGTTTGGAATACAATTGCAGATCAAGGCTTCACAATGCCAGTTGAATCACAATTTCATTTTAGATCAAATTAGTTGAGTACATACCGTTGGAATCACAATTACTTTATGTCACATTACGAAGGAGATAGTGTCATCAAGTAAATTAGTGAGGTCACAATTAGTTTGGAATAAATTACTTATGTACAATTTGACAGGCAGATTCAGTTGGAATCAAGTTATTTAGTACAATTCAGTCTGAGGTCACAATTCCAGTTTGGAATCACAATTGCAGTTCAAAGCTCAGGGATTGAGTACTTTGTACAATTCAGTCTGAGCTCACAATACCTGTTGGAATCACAATTACTTTATGTACAATTACGACTAGGCAGATTCAGTTGGAATCAAAGTTCCATTTTATGTCACAATTCCAGTCGGAGGTCACAATTCAGTTTGGAATCACAATTCTACTTCTATGTCACAATTACTGACTAATGGCAGAATTCCAGTTCGGAATCATAGTTCCATTTTATGTCACAATTCCAGTCTGAGGTCACAATTCCAGTTTGGAATCACAATTGCAGTTCAAAGCTCAGGGTCACAATTCCAGTCTGAGGTCACAATTCCAGTTTGGAATTACAATTGCAGATCAAGGCTGGGGCTCACAATCCCAGTTTGCAATCACAATTTCATTTCTTTATCACAATTCCAGTCTGAGCTCACAATACCTGTTAGGAATCACAATTCCACTTCTATGTCACAATTACAGACTGAGGGCAGAATTCCACTTTGGAATCACAATTCCATTTTATGTCACAATTCCAGTCTGAAGTCACAATTCCAGTCCAGAATCACGATTCCAGTTTCAGGTCACAATTCCAGTTTGGAATGACAATTGCAGATCAAGGCTTGAGCTCACAATTCCAGTTTGGAATCACAATTTAATTTGTATATCACAATTCCCTTCTGAGTTCAAAATTCCGGATTGGAATCACAATTACAGTTCTAGGCCCGAGGTCACAATTCCAGTCAGAGCTCACAATTCCAGTTTGGAATCAAAATTGCACTTCAAGTTTGGAGGACACATCAAGTTTGGAGGCCACAATTCCAGTCTGAGGTCACAATTCCGCTTTGGAATCGCAATTGCAGTTCCAGGCTTGAGGTCACAATCCCAGTCAGAGCTCATAATGCCAGTTTGGAATCAGAATTGCAGTTCAAGGCTCGAGATCACAATTCCAGTCTGAGATCACAATTCCGGTTTGGAACCACAATTGCAGATCACTACTTGAGGTCACAATTCCAGTCTGAGGTCAAAATTCCAGTCTGTGGTCAGAATTCCAGTTTGGAATCACAATTGCTGTTCAAGGCTTGAAGTCACAATTCCACTATGGAATCACAATTGCAGTTCAAAGCTCAGGGTCACAATTCCAGTCTGAGGTCACAATTCCAGTCTGAGGTCACAATTCCAGTTTGGAATTACAATTGCAGATCAAGGCTTGGGCTCACAATGCCAGTTCGGAATCACAATTTCATTTCTAGATCACAATTCCAGTCTGAGCTCACAATACCTGTTAGGAATCACAATTCCACTTCTATGTCACAATTACAGACTGAGGGCAGAATTCCACTTTGGAATCACAATTCCATTTTATGTCACAATTCCAGTCTGAAGTCACAATTCCAGTCCAGAATCACGATTCCAGTTTCAGGTCACAATTCCAGTTTGGAATGACAATTGCAGATCAAGGCTTGAGCTCACAATTCCAGTTTGGAATCACAATTTAATTTGTATATCACAATTCCCTTCTGAGTTCAAAATTCCGGATTGGAATCACAATTACAGTTCTAGGCCCGAGGTCACAATTCCAGTCAGAGCTCACAATTCCAGTTTGGAATCAAAATTGCACTTCGAGTTTGGAGGCCACAATTCCAGTCTGAGGTCACAATTCCGCTTTGGAATCGCAATTGCAGTTCAGGCTTGAGGTCACAATTCCAGTCAGAGCTCATAATGCCAGTTTGGAATCAGAATTGCAGTTCAAGGCTCGAGATCACAATTCCAGTCTGAGATCACAATTCCGGTTTGGAACCACAATTGCAGATCACTACTTGAGGTCACAATTCCAGTCTGAGGTCAAAATTCCAGTCTGTGGTCAGAATTCCAGTTTGGAATCACAATTGCAGTTCAAAGCTCAGGGTCACTATTACAGTCTGAGGTCACAATTCCAGTTTGGAATCACAATTGCTGTTCAAGGCTTGAAGTCACAATTCCACTATGGAATCACAATTGCAGTTCAAAGCTCAGGGTCACAATTCCAGTCTGAGCTCACAATACCTGTTAGGAATCACAATTCCACTTCTATGTCACAATTACTGACTAATGGCAGAATTCCAGTTCATTTTATGTCACAATTCCAGTCGGAGGTCACAATTCCAGTTTGGAATCACAATTCTACTTCTATGTCACAATTACTGACTAATGGCAGAATTCCAGTTCGGAATCATAGTTCCATTTTATGTCACAATTCCAGTCTGAGGTCACAATTCCAGTTTGGAATCACAATTGCAGTTCAAAGCTCAGGGTCACAATTCCAGTCTGAGGTCACAATTCCAGTTTGGAATTACAATTGCAGATCAAGGCTGGGGCTCACAATGCCAGTTTGGAATCACAATTTCATTTCTATATCACAATTCCAGTCTGAGCTCACAATACCTGTTAGGAATCACAATTCCACTTCTATGTCACAATTACAGACTGAGGGCAGAATTCCACTTTGGAATCACAATTCCATTTTATGTCACAATTCCAGTCTGAAGTCACAATTCCAGTCCAGAATCACGATTCCAGTTTCAGGTCACAATTCCAGTTTGGAATGACAATTGCAGATCAAGGCTTGAGCTCACAATTCCAGTTTGGAATCACAATTTAATTTGTATATCACAATTCCCTTCTGAGTTCAAAATTCCGGATTGGAATCACAATTACAGTTCTAGGCCCGAGGTCACAATTCCAGTCAGAGCTCACAATTCCAGTTTGGAATCAAATTTGCTAAGAGGACAATTAGTTGAGGTACAATTAGTAGAGTAATTCCAGTTTGGAATCAAATTGCACTTCAAGTTTGGAGGCCACAATTCCAGTCTGAGGTCACAATTCCGCTTTGGAATCGCAATTGCAGTTCCAGGCTTGAGGTCACAATCCCAGTCAGAGCTCATAATGCCAGTTTGGAATCAGAATTGCAGTTCAAGGCTCGAGATCACAATTCCAGTCTGAGATCACAATTCCGGTTTGGAACCACAATTGCAGATCACTACTTGAGGTCACAATTCCAGTCTGAGGTCAAAATTCCAGTCTGTGGTCAGAATTCCAGTTTGGAATCACAATTGCTGTTCAACGCTTGAAGTCACAATTCCACTATGGAATCACAATTGCAGTTCAAAGCTCAGGGTCACAATTCCAGTCTGAGGTCACAATTCCAGTTTGGAATTACAATTGCAGATCAAGGCTTGGCTCACAATGCCAGTTCGGAATCACAATTTCATTTCTAGATCACAATTCCAGTCTGAGCTCACAATACCTGTTAGGAATCACAATTCCACTTCTATGTCACAATTCAGATCACATTAGTAATTCGTAGGCAGAATTCAGTTGGAATAGATTTGTCACAATTCCAGTCTGAGGTCACAATTCCAGTTTGGAATCACAATTCTACTTCTATGTCACAATTACTGACTAATGGCAGAATTCCAGTTCGGAATCATAGTTCCATTTTATGTCACAATTCCAGTCTGAGGTCACAATTCCAGTTTGGAATCACAATTGCAGTTCAAGCTTGGGTCACAATTCCAGTCTGAGGTCACAATTCCAGTTTGGAATCACAATTTTGAGGTCACAATTCCAGTTTGGAATCACAATTCTACTTCTATGTCACAATTACTGACTAATGGCAGAATTCCACTTTGGAATCATAGTTCCATTTTATGTCACAATTCCAGTCTGAGGTCACAATTCCAGTTTGGAATCACAATTGCAGTTCAAAGCTCAGGGTCACAATTCCAGTCTGAGGTCACAATTCCAGTTTGGAATTACAATTGCAGATCAAGGCTGGGGCTCACAATCCCAGTTTGCAATCACAATTTCATTTCTATATCACAATTCCAGTCTGAGCTCACAATACCTGTTAGGAATCACAATTCCACTTCTATGTCACAATTACAGACTGAGGGCAGAATTCCACTTTGGAATCACAATTCCATTTTATGTCACAATTCCAGTCTGAAGTCACAATTCCAGTCCAGAATCACGATTCCAGTTTCAGGTCACAATTCCAGTTTGGAATGACAATTGCAGATCAAGGCTTGAGCTCACAATTCCAGTTTGGAATCACAATTTAATTTGTATATCACAATTCCCTTCTGAGTTCAAAATTCCGGATTGGAATCACAATTACAGTTCTAGGCCCGAGGTCACAATTCCAGTCAGAGCTCACAATTCCAGTTTGGAATCAAAATTGCACTTCAAGTTTGGAGGCCACAATTCCAGTCTTGGAGGCCACAATTCCAGTCTGAGGTCACAATTCCGCTTTGGAATCGCAATTGCAGTTCCAGGCTTGAGGTCACAATCCCAGTCAGAGCTCATAATGCCAGTTTGGAATCAGAATTGCAGTTCAAGGCTCGAGATCACAATTCCAGTCTGAGATCACAATTCCGGTTTGGAACCACAGTTGCAGATCACTACTTGAGGTCACAATTCCAGTCTGAGGTCAAAATTCCAGTCTGTGGTCAGAATTCCAGTTTGGAATCACAATTGCTGTTCAAGGCTTGAAGTCACAATTCCACTATGGAATCACAATTGCAGTTCAAAGTTCAAGGTCACAATTCCAGTCTGAGGTCACAATTCCAGTTTGGAATTACAATTGCAGATCAAGGCTTGGGCTCACAATGCCAGTTCGGAATCACAATTTCATTTCTATATCACAATTCCAGTCTGAGCTCACAATACCTGTTAGGAATCACAATTCCACTTCTATGTCACAATTACAGACTGAGGGCAGAATTCCAGTTTGGAATCACAATTCCATTTTATGTCACAATTCCAGTCTGAAGTCACAATTCCAGTCCAGAATCACGATTCCAGTTTCAGGTCACAATTCCAGTTTGGAATGACAATTGCAGATCAAGGCTTGAGCTCACAATTCCAGTTTGGAATCACAATTTAATTTGTATATCAC